>JAVJIF010024878.1:0-82558 GCA_038442645.1 Agave tequilana | reverse complement strand
CGGCGATTCTTGGTTCTTGGCATAACCTTTCGATGCTTGATTTGTCAAAGAACTCTCTTGTTGGGCCTATACCTCCTGAACTTGGCAGCCTTGGTAATCTAGGAAAGTTGCAGATTTCTTCAAACAGGTTGACAGGATCCATACTTCCTGAGTTAGGCAAATGCACAAAGCTTTTCAAATTGGATCTCAGCGGGAATTCTCTATCCGGGAGACTTCCGGTGGAGATCCTGAGGCTGGAGAGATTGCAATATCTGGTCCTTTCGGGGAATAAGCTAGCGGGAGAAATTCCCGATTCCTTTACCCCATTTCAGAGTTTATTAGAGCTGCAGCTTGGAGAAAACATGCTTGAAGGTCGTATCCCATTCAGTCTAAGTAGTCTTCGATCCATTTATCTGGCTAACTTGAGTAGCAATAGGCTGACAGCGAAATCCCTGCCAGCTTCAGCAATCTTGATAAGCTGCAGGTGCTCGATCTGTCAAGTAACTTTCTTTCAGGTCAGATACCATCACAACTGAATTCCATGATCTCGCTTCAGTTTGTTAATGTATCATTCAACCAATTATCCGGCAACCTGCCTGCCAAATGGATTAATTTTGTAGATGAATTCCCTGGTTCTTTTGTGGGAACCCGAATTTAATTGTGCATGAACAACACAGACGAAAAGGAAGAGGGACCATACCAACTGTGGTGGTGGCCTGTATTCTTTCACTTGTAGCTGGAGGTCTGTGTGCTGCTAAATACTTTGCAACTGCAAAGCTCATCGAGTGTCAGCTTCTTCACGAGCCTCAACTCGTGGCTTCGAGTCAACTGGAGGATTGCCTGAAGACTTGACATACGAGGATATACTGCGAGTTACTGAAGATTTGAGTGACAGTATGTCTTGGGAGGGCAGACATGGGACTGTCTACAAGACAGAGTTCGGCGAGGAAAATGCTGGGCAGTGAAGAAGCTCGACTTGATGGAATCCAGCTTCTTCCTTGAGGCAAAGATTATGGGTGTTGTGAGGCACCGGAACCTTGTGAAGATGGCTGGTTACTGTTGCAGGAAGGGGTTTGGGATGATAATATATGAGTACATGGCTGGCGGTACACTCTCCAATGTTCTGCACCAGAAGAAGCCTCAGCTCGCATTAGATTGGGAAGTCAGACATCGAATTGCCCTAGGAATCGCACAAGGGCTGTCCTACCTTCACCATGATTGTGTACCACGATCATCCACAGAGATGTTAAATCTAACAATATACTGTTGGACATCGAATTCGAGCCCAAGATAGGTGATTTTGGAATGGCGAAAATCGTTGAAAGTCCAGATGAAAGCTCAACATATCTTCAATTGTGGGTACACTTGGCTACATTGCTCCAGGTACTTATCATTGCTTTGTTTATCTACATTATATTCAGGAAATATATGGATTTTTCACACTTTTCCTTCTGTACTTTCCCTTTTTTTCCTGTAACATACCAGAAAATGGGTACTCGACCTGATTGACGGAAATCTGACGTCTACAGCTATGGAGTTGTTCTATTAGAATCCTTACCCGAAAAATGCCAGTGGATCCAAGCTTGAAGATGGTCTGGACAATGTCACCTGGATGAGAGCAAGGCTGAACATGGCTGACTGGGATATAGTTTTTGAATCTCTTGATGAAGAGATCACCTACTGGATGGAAGACGACAGGGAAAAAGCAATGGAAATGCTAGAATTGGCGATGTCCTGCACTCAGACACGCATGCAATGCAAGCCATCAATGAGAGAAGTAGTAGGGACACTGGTAAAGCTTAAGTGAGAGATTAGGTCCAGTTAATGGACCTGACAATGTTAAGTTGACATAAGAGTCCTACTCAGTTATTCAACTTATGTATTTCTATTGTAATGAGTAATGCTTTACATGGCCTGGTTTTCGGATGACTGCCACATCGCTAATGGAGGTGAGATGTAGCATGGATAGGTAGCTGCAAACTGGCGAGGAAAGCCGGTTGTACTTCCTAACGTTAGAGATATAGAGGTTGGTCTCATCCCTAACTAAAGCACGTTAAGTTTGTTGTGGCAACAACCAATAAGAAAACCCCAACCAACAGAGAGAGATACGCCAGAGAGTACCCAAAAGATAAGAACAATTAAATAAGAGAGAAAGCTAAACACAATATTTAATGAGATTCGGCAATTTACCTACATCCTCGGGCAAGAGAGAGAGAAGAGGTAGAGAGAGATCTTATTGATTCAATAATCAATTACAAGTTTGCAATTCATGGGACTATACTCCTTAATTTATAACCAGAGAGTCCTAGAGTTTTAGAAAACCACAATTGATTCGACTCCGGATCAAAATGGAGTTCGAATTTCAATAGAACCAGCAAATTCGTCTGTCGGTGTCGACCTACCCTCAACTGAAAGCAGGGCTCGTGCCAGTCGGTCGACCATTACTTTCATCATTTGAGTGGGCGGTCGACCGTGCATTTGGACTGCGTTCTCACTCCTTTTGGACTCCGATCCCTACACTATCTCTTTCATCAAGCTTTTATCTCCTCTCTCCCTATAATTCTCCACCTCGGTGAATATTTCTCAAATCTGAGCCACAGTACATGTCGATTCGAAAGGGGCTGCGCTAATATGGTTGCCTTCGTACTTGCCCAAGAGATCAGTCATCCATAGTTCATCCAAACGAGCTCCACCGAGCTCAAGCACTGAAGGGATACGGAGTATCTCTTTATAATGTGTAAATTTCACTCCTGAAACCATCTTGGTAAGCATATCAGCGATTCTCCTTTGTGTGAACTTTTAGTAACTCAATGTCACCTTCATCAAGAATCTCCCAACAAAGTGGAGCCTAACGTCAATATATTATGTCCTTGTATAAAACACCTGATTCTTTGCCAAATAGATAGCACTTATGCTATCACAGTTGATCTTCAACGGATCCTGATCAATCTCCAAGTCATCGAGCAACCCTTGAAGGCATATTGACTCTTTCATAGCCTCTGTCATGGTCATGTATTCGGCCTCTGTAGTAGATAATGCAATGGTAGACTGTAAAATAGAGCGCCAACTTACTGATGCTTGGGATAATGTAAA
The DNA here is from genome assembly GCA_038442645.1 of Agave tequilana. NCBI lineage: Eukaryota > Viridiplantae > Streptophyta > Magnoliopsida > Asparagales > Asparagaceae > Agave > Agave tequilana. Next base: position 79,486 of record JAVJIF010024878.1, on the reverse strand, counting down.
TACATATTCCGTTGTAAACTAGCGTTTTTTGAGGTCTCCTGCATAGTCAAAATCAACATATCCGACACACTCATGCTTACCCATAGAATCCTTCTCGAATATTAAAAACGTCTAGATGTACGGTAGAACCCACTTTACTGCCTCCAATGATCCCTACCGGGATCGTGCATATATCTACTAATTATCGAGACAGCTTGTGACAAATCAGGCCTTGTACACACTATTACATACATTAACTACCAATTGCGCTAGCATATGGCACGCGAATCATGTACTCACGTTCTTTAATAGCAGTAGAGATATAGTGATTTTTATGTTGAAATGAGGAGCCAATGGTGTACTTACAGATTTCGCATCACCGATGATGTTGAATCTCTGAAGTACCTTCTGCAATAACCCTTTTGTGTCAAGCTAACCTTGCTATTCCTTCGGTCCTCACTCAATCTCCATGCCTAGCACCTCCTTCGCTTCACCAAGATCCTTCATCTCGAACTCAGAAGACAAGTCCTTCTTCAATTTATCTATTACGGATCTGCTCTTAGAAGCGATAAGCATTTTGTCTACATACAATAGTAGATAGATATACTCTCTTCCGGTTAGCTTATTGTAATACACACATGGGTCATAATGGCTACGTGTAGACCTTGTTTCTCTTCTGAAGCTATCGAAATGCTTGTACCACTGCCTAGGAGACTACTTTAATCCATACAGTGATTTTTTCAGTTTGCATACCATATTCTCCTTTCCTGCAATTTTGAAACTCTATCGGCTGAGACATATAGATCTCCTCTTCAAGATCGTCATGAAGAAAGGCGGTCTTCACATCGAGCTGGTCAAGTTTCAATTCATATTGTGCTACCAGCACCAGCAAAATCTGAATCGACGAGTGCTTTACAACATGTGAGAATATCTCGTTGTAGTCAATGCCTTCTTACTGTGCGTAGCCTTTAGCTATCAATCTGGCTTTATAGCGTATATTATCATCTTTAAGAGATCTTTGTTTTCTTTGCATTTACCTACTTACAGCCAATTGCCTTCTTTCTCTTGGGCAACTTTGTCAGTTCCCCAGTGTCGTACTTGTATAGAGAACTCATCTCTTCCATCATGGCATCCTTTCACATCTTGGACTCTAAACCGATTTCAGCTTCCCTATATGTAGACGGATCGCCTCTTCAATGACTAGGAGAGCATAGGCGACAATCATATCTGTAGTAAGCCAACTAGGCTTATGTGAATTTCTTCTGGTTCTTCCAAATGCAATGGACTCATAGACATCACCCATATCCTGTCCTTAATCCTCATCGTCATCAGTATCCTGATCGGCTACATGATCACTACCCTGTGTCATCGTGGGTATGATCTCCAATGTACTGATCTTTTTAGAGACGGTGAATAAGCATCACTCTCTATCTGCTGCGATATCCCTTTAGTCTTCTCAATCTCCACCTGTTGAGAGATTGTAGGCAACAACATTGAAGCCTCATCAACGTGACATCTCTACTGAGGATAAACTTTTTATCCTTAGGATCCCAAATCTTGTAGACTTTTACTCCTTTCTTGAATCGTACGAACACACCTTTCTTCGCTCTTTGGTTTAACTTGTTTTCCTTAACATGGTAGTAGGTCAGACACCCAAAAACTCTAGCTCTATAACCAAATCCTGAGACTTACTTAGTTACACCAAACTTCCAAGGAGTTTTACCTCCTATCGCAGATCAAAGCAACCTGTTAACTAGATAGCAAGCATATGCCAAAGCGTCAGCCCAAAAATTCTTTGATTATCCGGTATTAGATAACATGGATCGAATCTTTTCTAGTAAGGTCATGTTCATTTTTTCGGCTGCCCGTTTTAGTGCTGTGTCTCTCTTATTGTGAAGTGTCTTTTTATGTCCTCGTCACGACATGGCTTTGGAAAAGAATCACTCTTATACTCACCTTTATTATCTGATCGGAGCACCTTGATCTTCCTTCCCGTGCTTTTCTCAATTTTCTTCTTCCACTCTACAAACAATTCTAAGACTTTCCCTTTATGATTTATAGTATATACCCAATATCGCCTAGAATAATCATCTATAAAAGTCACAAAGTAGTGGTTACCTCCAATAGATGCCATCTTGATAGGTCCCCAAATATTGGTGTGAACATAATCTAGAACCCTTGGTGCAGTGAGTCGTTGTGCCGAATTTTACCTTGGTCTTCTTTCCGATGATGCAATGTTCACAAAACTCTAATTTGCAGGTTCTGACACCTTTCAATAGATCTTGCTTTAAAAGAACTTGCAAAGAATTTTCTCTTGTATGTTCGAGCCTCATATGCCACAGTCTGATAGAATCATCATCTGAATCTGTAGAAGTCGTCACTTGACCTGTAACTGTACTGCCCTTCAAGTAGTAGAGATTATTTCAGCAGACGCTCTTCAAAACCACCATTGAGCCTTTAGTCATCTTGAGAACACCATCTCTTATAGATACCTCAAGACCCAATATTTTCAAAGCCCAACTGAGATAAGAGTCATTTTAAACTTGAGGTACATATCTCAATTCCTTCAATTCCTGCACCATCCTATCAAACATCTGAAAGTACACCTAGAGGGGGGTGAATAGGTGTGAGGCTAATCTAATGATGAATTAATGCGGAATTAAAACTATTTAAGCAAACTTAAAACTATTATGCTAAACCACCAAGTATAACACAAGAGTGTAGCCGAATTCCCAGTGAAGGGCTCTGGACTATCTCCTCTAAATTCCTCTAAATAAGAGTTGAGGTGCTATGTAAAGCTCTCTTGGTTCAACACAAGTGAGGCACACAAATAATACCAAGCATATAAGTATGATATGAACAATATGAAATAATGCAAGGCACAATATGAGAGAGAGAGAGAGAGTTAAGAGATAGTGGATCAATCGCAAACCACAAAGATATGTTTCGAGGTTCGAGCCCTGCTCTACGTCTCCATCTTCACACAGAAGGATTTTTACTATATCGTCCATACAGGACTTCCCACACAGGGAACCCCACTGAGGATTTGGGTAATATAATCTAGGAGTACACAACTCTCTCCAACAAACACAACCTCTTTAACAAGAGGCAATGCACAACAACAATCACCTCTACACTTAGAGGGATAGGCACTTAGCCAAATAACAATCAACCCTCAATAGAGGGATAAGGCTCAAAGCCAAATACCAAGCACAATCACCTCTACACTTAGAGGGATACCAATATAACCTCCACACTCACCTCTACACAAGAGGGACCTCAAATAAAGAAGTTTTACAATTCTTGGTGGTCTCACTAACCATAACCAATTTTTCTCACAAATAAGATCCTAATAGATAGGATAGATAGATAGCTCAAGTGTGAGAAAATAAAAAGTTTGAAAATCAAAATCACAAAGAAAAACTCTTAGAAAAATTTCTAGATAGCTATAAAAATGAAGATCAAAAACCAATTCCCAAAGACTCTATTTTTCTTTGATTTTTTCAACCCTTTAAAATAAATAAAGATAAAATCTTTACCCAAAACTCTTTAAAACTTGTTTTAAACACTTAGAAAGTAAAAAATTTTTGCTCTCTAAAACCATAAAGAAACCATCTCAAGAGATGGGTATTTATACCCTCTCAAAATTCTGTCCATTGACAGCCAGGAAGGTCAGAAATGACCTTCCGGTCGACCGCCCGGTCGACCGGCCAACGTCATGACCGATGTGCCACCAGTCGACCACCTGGTCGACCGGGCCAAAGCCAACGGTCGACTGCCCGGTCGACCAGCCCCCACCCGAGAGTGGGGTGCTTTCAGTCGTCGACCGTGCGGTCGACTGGCCGAAGTGGCTGGCCATGTGCACGTCCTCGTGCATATCGGTCGACCGTGATGGTCGACCGATTCCTGGTCCGGTCGACCGTCCGGTCGACCGCCAGTGCAGTCTGGCTAGGGATTTGGGTATTGAAAACTTGTCTTTTTATCTTCGATTAAATCCCATAAAATCACATAAATTTCACAAAAATAGTTCTTATAAGATCTTTGAAATATAAATATGTGTGACTAAAATTCAACACATATTATAAACTATTTGAACCATTTTTGTGATATTGAAATTTGGCCTTTAAACGAAAACCGTATTTTCCAAAAACCAAACTTTGAAATGGAAAACCGTTTTCTCCAAACTCATGTAAATACAAAAATATGATATTGAAACAACTTTGAAGATATTATATATGGATAGAATGCAATATACATGAAGATATTATATCTATGTTTTTGACATGAAATTCAAAATCGGTTAAACCAAAATCCAAAACCAATAAAGTTAAACTTGTGTGTGTATGTGAACTTGAGCATATCAACACTATCTAATCTTTACAATGATCTAAACATATTAAACACAAACCGAGATTTTCTTGTAGAACTCCTTCTCCAAGTCGACTCGATCCAAACGTGATTCAACGAGCTTGACTCCAACCGAATACTAGATGCGATCTTGAGGCTCGAGCTCTTGAATCAACACGTGAAAGCTCCAAAACTCCTTCGTTGAAGCTAAACATCTACTAAAATCTTGATCAAATATCTAAAACTAAATATCACAAGATTATTAGTAAACTATAACTACATGAGTTAATCATCATCAAAAGTAGAGTGATGGCCTCTGGGCCAACAATCTCCCCCTTTTTGATGTTGACAAAACTCATGAAGCTATATATGCATGGATTAAAGTTAAGATTTATAGAAGTTCCCCTTTAACTCATGCATAGCAATAAACAACAAAGATATTCAATGTATGCATAAAACAAATGACACATATATGCGCTGATACCAATTGAAAACAAACATATATGCTCTCATACCAATTGAAAAAAATAAATATGCATATAAATGACATAAACATGCTTATATAAAACTCTCAAAATTCTTTTCTCCTTTTTTGTATAAAATAAGAAATCATGCATAACATGGGAAATCATGCATAAACATGCATATATAAACTCCAAATTTCTTAACCATGCATATATAAAACTCTAAATTTCTTAAACATGCATATATAGAACTCCAAATTTCTCTCCCCTCTTTTTTTTCAAATCATCAACAAAGGGGCCATTAAAAAAATTTCTCTTTTTTCAAATCAAACAAGAAGGATGTATATGCGATATACATTCATGAAGAGGAGAGGCGTAAAGTTAACTCCCCCTGCATATATGCATTATATGAAAAAGAGATGACTAAACTTTAATCACATAACGCATAATATACAATGTATAAAAAGAGATGTGAAGCTCTCTCTACACATGTGTACTACATATCAAAGAAAAGTCAATTACTTCAATATGAAATACACTCAACCTGAATTTATATAAATAGAAGATGTTAAGCTTCCCTTGCATATAAACAGTACAAATCAAAGCATTATGATACTAATTGAAAAATATATCAATTTGTGATAAGGTATACATCGAAACATTATGATACCAATTGAAAATAAACGAAACATTTTTAAAATACCAATTGAAAGTAAACAGAAATTTTTAAGATACTAAAAGATACCAATTGAAAATATCTTGATATCAATTTAAAATGTCTTGTAAATCTTTGATACTAATAGAAAATGAAACATTGTATATTTTGATACCATTGAAATATATATATTGAAAATCTTGATACCAAATGAAAGTAACAACCAATTTAAAGTAAAAATCAAATTGTTTTAGGTAAACATAACTCATATCAATATAGATACCAATTTAAAATGAAATATGATACCAATATTAAAAATGGTAGTATATACCACAACAAAGTATTTTTAATCATAAAGAATGGGAGTAAGATGCCAATTGAAATAAAATCGATTGAAAGATACCAACTGAAAGATAAAACATGAATTTTCTCCCCCTTTATGAAATACTAATAAAAATATTGCATAAGCTTGTATAAGATACCAATTGAAAAATAATTGACATTAAGGAGTAAATCAAGTTTAGCATAAATATAATTTGTGCTTTAAGATGTAAAGATATAGCAAGCACAATCAAAACACATACATATGTATGAAAATATATACCAATCGAAATTGATACTATTTGAAGTTCGAAGCATACATATATAGAAAACACAAATGAGTATACAAATATGAAAATATCAATTGAGATACCAATTGAAAATACAATGAGGATCAAATGTATAACTCATAAATACCTTCCTTTCATGCACATATAAAAGATTTTCAATAAGGCTCACAAGGCATGGTCGCCCATCCATCCGCCCTTGGATGGTAGGAGTTTTCAAAAATAAGTTTTGAAAATAGTTTAACAAGTTTGAAAATCACTACCACTGAAGAAAAAAGACTAGTTTAAGGATAATATTTAAAAACTAGTGCGAAATCCTTCAAGTAAGGAATAAAATATGAATCTATTCTATGAAAATATGTAGGTCACACGACGATTGACACTCAAAGTCTATAAAGCATATATAAAGCTCATGAAAATAAAAATCATGAGTAAATAAGAATAATGTGAGTGTAAGAATTATGTAATCAACGAAATCATGGGAATAGGCAATTTAGCTCAATATGAAATTTCTTTATAAGCATGAAAAACATGAAAATTTAATTTTCATCAAAATAATTCAAACTTCAAGGCATATGAATATTATGTCTAAACTAGAAGTATACATACATATCCAAACATAATTGAGTCCATAAAGAAATTTTGCATGAAACGCAAATGTCTCAAGGGTATACATATATATCCAATAGTTTTAACAAAATTACCATATACATGAAGTTAAATACATTTTTATTTAAAAACATGTCCAAAAATAGGGAATACAAGTAGAAATGCAAGAGTCATCAAAACTAGACTGTACTAGTACATCTAATGGGTACAAATGAGCTATTAAACATAACATACAAAATTCAATATAACTCATTAGTTGTACAAGTATATACACAAGTTTTAATAAAAACTACATCTAAATATGTAATCAAAACATGAAGTGTAAAAGAATCATAAACCTAAACTAAAATGATCATTATATGAATGCACATGTCTTAGAATAAGGATATACACAATAGTTAAAGTAAAATGAGAACACAAAAGTAATAGTCCATATAATTATGGGTGTATCTCAAATACTAATCATGTATATTTTGTTGGCCCAAAGGCCCATCACTCTAGTTTTGATGATGATTAACTCATGAAGTTATAGTACTAATGATCTTGTGTTTAAATTAGTGACAGATTTGTTATCAAGATCTTAGTAGGTGTGGAGCTTCAACAAAGGTTTTAAAGTCAAGTTTTGGAGCTAGCACCGGTTGATTCACGAGCCTATGCATCAAAACCACATCAAGAGTTGAGCTCGTTGGATCGTGTTTGGACCAAGTCAAGAAGATGAGAAGACTTCAAGGGAAGACTTCAAGATCAAGACTTGTGTCTAGGTATAAGATTTTTTTAGATAAAATGTAAAGGATAGAATAGTTGGTGGATTGATCAAGTATATATCACACACACACTCTTAATTTAGTTGTCTTTTCATAAAAGAATTTTCAGATTTAGAAAAGACTTTCATTTTAGAAAAATACTTTTTGATTTTTGAAATTTCTTATATGCATGTCTTTTATCCAAAACCATATTTAGAGCTTAATGTCAAAAACATAGATATTTCATCTTAATTGTGTAGTGGATCATATCCATACACACTATGCTTTAATGAATTCAAAATATCTTATTTTTATATCATGAAGAAGTTTGGAAAACAAGTTTTAGAAAAAAAACAAGTTTTCATTTAAGCCAATATTTTCCAACTTACAAAAATAGTCCAATCTTTTATAACATGCCTTGATTTTGTGCAAGCATGTTTGTTTATCAAAGTATATTGGTAAAACTATTTTTGTAGATTTTTATGTATTTTATGAGATTTTTATGTGAGCCAAAAGACCAAGTTTTAATCCCAGATTTTCTGTTCCAGGCTCAGCCAAGTCGACTAGTCGACCTACCAAGTCGACTAGGGCTGAAGTCGGTCGACCGGCTCGGTTGACCGATGTGCACGACGTGCACGCCTTGACCTGGCAGATGGCCGGTCTGCCGACCCAGTCGACCGGAACTGAGAACAGTGCTCTCTGTTCTTTTGGGTCGACCGGGCGGTCGACCGGAGGCTCCAACGGTCGGATTCTTGACCGTTGGCGGTCGACCGGGCGGTCGACCGACAGGTCTGACAGACCCCAATGGCTAGTTTTTGACAGCCTATAAATTTGGGAGTTTGGTCATTGTTTTTCTCTAAGATTTTAGGAGAGCTTTGGGCCAGTTTTTCTTATTCTTTTAAAAGAGTTTTCTCCACATATTTGAGAGCAAATACTTCCAATCTAAAGGGAAGATATTATCAAGAGTGTTAAAGTGAATTTCTTGAGTTTTCCTCCACCACTCTCATCCTTATTTTTCTCACACCACACTTGAGCTATCCATTGATTATTCATCCTATAGGTGTGTTGTAGTGAGATTGTTTTTAGGTGATTAAGTGTTGTGATCACCAAAGATCTTTTCTTTGTACTTTGAGGAGGCGGGCAAGTGTGCTCGGGTGGTTTAGAGTTCGATTGTGAACTCTTGGTTTGAGGTGCGGCCTCGGCAAGCTTGTGGGGCTTGCGTGTGTACGGGACTAGGGAGTCCGAGGGATTGTAGGTGTTGCGGCACCAAGGAGAGATCCATTGGGATCGAGCATAGTGGAAATCCTTCGTGTGTCGAAGGCGGGGATGTAGAGCAAGTATGCTCGAACCTCGAAACAAACCCTTTGTGTTTGCGATTGCTCACTCTCTATCTCTTTGTCTCCTTAATATCTTGCATTCAATTATAGTGTTTTTATTTATATGCTTGATATACTTGTGTACTTAAATTGTTATACTTGCTTGGTTGTTTGCTAACACTTGTATTTAACTAAGAGAGCCAACGCGGCACCTCAACCCTTATCTAGGGGAATCTAGATGAGTTTGTCCAGAGCCCTTCACGGGGAATTCGGCAACACTCTTGTGTTATACGTGGTATTTAGTGTAAGAGTTTAGTTTAGTTCATAATTGTTTTTAGCTTCCGCATTATTTGACATTAAGTGACCATTAGGTTAGCCATCATCTATTCACCCCCCCTCTAGGTGAACTTACAATTGATATCAGAGCTTGGTACTCTGATTGGGTCTTACAACCTAGAGTTAAAGATCCTCATTTTTAGGCTAATCACAATATTTTGTACACACACCATGGACTTCATGTCACCACCCACTTTTGACATTCTTAACATCCAAATTTGGAAGGTTAAGATGTCCTTGTACCTCAAGGCCCTAGGCATTCATGTTTACCTTGCCATCACTAATGATTATTATTTAAATGGCAAGAATCTTGAGGCTAATGCAAAAGCCCTACATGCTTTAAAGTCAACCCTAAATGATGATTATTTATCTAGGGTTTCTAACATTGATTCGGCTTTTGTAGTATGGAACATCATCACCTCCCTCGGCGAAAAAGATCTATATTATGCGGGGAGCGATTCGGACATTGGAAGCAACACCTCCAACTGGTGCTATATGGTCCAAGGGGATAACCCCCTTGAGGTAACTACCGAATCTGAGGATGAGGATGTTAACATGTCATATGAAGAGCTTTCTACATTTTGTCAATTATTGCTTGAAAAATATGACATGATTAAGAAAGATAATAAAAATTTAAAAAAGAAATTTGATTGCATGCATATAGAAAATGATTCATTTAGAACTAAGATTGCATGCTTAGAAAAAGAAAATAATGTTTTGAAAAATGAAAATGTTTCCCTTATGTCTAAATTAAATGATTTGTGTGAAGGGAACACTATTTTGAAGGATAAAATTGATTTGGTGAAAAAACAAAAGGAAGTTGTTTTTCAAGAAATAAGTCTTTAAAAAGAAAATTTTGTGAAAAAGAAAAGGATTTTGTTTCTCAAAGAAAAAGAAAATGATTCTTTATCTCATCATGCTTTACATGCCACCACTAATGAGATTAAAGATTTGAAAAATAAAATGAATAGTTTGAGTTCAACTTTGAACTCTTGTGCATTCAATCATTCTAGGTTGGAATCTTTGTTTCAAAAGAAACAAGTTCCACATGTTCATGCACATTCACATCATGCATATGCTTATGTTGCACGTCATGATCACACTCCTACACATAAGCATACTAAGGTGTACACATGTACACATTGTGGCCGCAAAGGCCATTTAGCAAAATTTTGTTATGATAGGTTAAATCATTTTAATTTTGCTAATAAAAATTTTTGGGTTCCTTATAAGACTAACCCCCAAGGACCCAAAAGAAAATGGGTACCAAGTCCCCACCTTTTGTATTTGATGTAGGTGAGGGCTCTCACAAAACGTGAGAGATTTGGTGCATTGATGGTGGGTGCACTTGAACTAAAAGGACACATATTTGGAGCGCCGCTATCAAGGAGTTTTGGTGGGAAAGACCACCATGCTTGGAGCTTTGGAGTTGGTAACAATCTCTAAACTCCTACTTTTTATGTACATGCTTTTTACATATATCATATTCATAGCATGTTCATGTTTTATGATTTAATGTGCTTCATGTGGTTAAAACATGCTTAGATGTAGTTTATATCAAAACTTGTATTATACATGTACAAATAGTGAGCTACATTTGATTCATATATATTTGCACTTCATGCTCTTTTGTACCCACTATATGCACATGTATAGACTAGTTTTGATGATTCTCTCATTTATACATGCTTTGCCAAATTTTATGATTTTACTTCATGTATATGTATTTCTAATTCAAATCTAATAAATATACATGTATACCCGTGAGTCTCTTGCCTTCATGCAAATACATTTGATAGACTCTTTTATGTTTGGGATATGTATGTGTATTGTTAGCTTTGGATAAATCATAATATATCATGAAGACTAATGTTTTATGAAAAATGATTTTTTATGTTTTTGTTTTGTTAAAAAAAATGTGACTTATGATCTTTTTGAGCTTAAATGTTTATTTTCATGAAAATGCTATTTACATGACTTTTGAACACTCACACTTTATTTATTTTGTCATGACTTAGTTTCATGGACATATTTTTGAGATTTATAGACTATGAGTGTAAATTTTGTGTATTTAGTTTTGTTTCATGAAAAACATATGATTTATTGTATTTTGAAGGATCTTTAACTAGTTTTTCAAAAATCAATTTAACTAGTTATTTATTCTTCAATGATTATGAGATATACACATGATCCTATTATTTCAATTGGTATCATGAATCGTTTCAATTGGTATCAATTTGACTCTATTTTTGTATACTCATTTTTGTTTTCTATGTATGTATGCTCTAATTTTCAATTGGTATTATCCATTCTCATACATATATATGATGTTCATGTGCTTACTTTACATTTGGTATACATTTTTAAAGCACAAAGTTTATGCTAAGCTTGATCTAAAACTTTATTTTCAATTGGTAATTGACATTTTTAAGCTTATGCATGTTTTTCAATTGGTATCAAAATACTTCAAATTTGTTATAAATTTACAATTGATATCAATATATTTATGTAGTTGAAAAAAATTAAAAATTTGTAATGTTTATTTACAATTTGATTATTTACTTTTGGTATCTTAAAAATTTGATTTTACAAGTGATACCTTAAAAAAAAAAGGAAAAGAAAAATTCAAAATTTTTGATTTGTATTGCCTATATGCAAGGAGAGCTTAACATCTCTCTACATATAGATTCATGTTGAGTGTATTGTATATTGAGGAGATTGACAACTCTTCTTTATGCGGTACACGTGTGTAGGGGGAGCTTCACATCTCCTCTTATACATTACATAATATGTGTTATGTGAATTGGGGCTTGTCATCCCTTCTTCATGTAATGCATATGTGTAGGGAAGCTAACTTAGCGTCTTCCTCTTCATGAATGTATATCGCATATAACCTTTCTTGATTGATTTGGTTTACCCTTCTTTGGTTCTTTGTTTCGGACAAAAAGGGGGAAAAAATTTGATGATTTTATTTTACTTTAACTCCTTTGTTGATGATTGACAAAAAGGGGGAGAAGAATTTGAGATTTATATGCATGTTTGAGAAAGATTTATGTTTATGCATATATGTTTTGTTTTGCAAATAGGAGAAAAAGAATTTGATATGTTTTATCTACATACATTTGCATACATATTTATGAGCTTCATTGTCATATATTATTGTTTATTTGGTATGCATGAGTTAAGGGGGAGCTTCTTTGAAGCTTTACTTTAATCCATGCATATATAACTTCATGAGTTTTGTCATCATCAAAAAGGGGGAGATTGTTGGCCTAAAGGCCCATTACTCTAGTTTTGATGATGATTAACTCATGAAGTTATAGTACTAATGATCTTGTGTTTAAATTAGTGACAGATTTGTATCAAGATCTTAGTAGGTGTGGAGCTTCATCAAAGGTTTTAAAGTCAAGTTTTGGAGCTAGCACCGGTTGATTCACGAGCCTATGCATCAAGACCACATTAAGAGTTGAGCTCGTTGGATCGTGTTTGGACCAAGTCAAGAAGATGAGAAGACTTCAAGGGAAGACTTCAAGATCAAGACTTGTGTCTAGGTATAAGATTTTTTTTAGATAAAATGTAAAGGATAGAATAGTTGGTGGATTGCTCAAGTATATATCACACACACACTCTTGATTTAGTTGTCTTTTCATAAAAGAATTTTCAGATTTAGAAAAGACTTTCATTTTAGAAAAATACTTTTTGGTTTTTGGAATTTTTTATATGCATGTCTTTTATCCAAAACCATATTAGAGCTTAATGCCAAAAACATAGATATTTCATCTTAATTGTGTAGTGGATCATATCCATACACACTATGCTTTAATGAATTCATAATATCTTGTTTTTGTATCATGAAGAAGTTTGGAAAACAAGTTTTAGAAAAATACAAGTTTTCATTTAAGCCAATATTTTCTAACTTACAAAAATAGTCCAATCTTTTATAACATGCCTTGATTTTGTGCAAGCATGTTTGTTTATCAAAGTATATTGGTAAAACTATTTTTGTAGATTTTTATGTATTTTATGAGATTTTTATGTGAGCCAAAAGACCAAGTTTTAATCCCAGATTTTCTGTTCCAGGCTTCAGCCAAGTCGACTAGTCGACCTACCAAGTCGACTAGGGCTGAAGTCGGTCGACCGGCTCGGTCGACCGACGTGCACGACGTGCACGCCATGACCTGACAGATGGCCGGTCTGCCGACCCAGTCGACCGGAACTGAGAGCAGTGCTCTCTGTTCTTTTGGGTCGACCGGGCGGTCGACCGGAGGCTCCAACGGTCGGATTCTTGACCGTTGGCGGTCGACCGGGCGGTCGACCGACAGGTCTGACAGACCCCAACGGCTAGTTTTTGACAGCATATAAATTTGGGGGTTTGGTTATTGTTTTTCTCTAAGATTTTAGGAGAGCTTTGGGCCAGTTTTTCTTATTCTTTTAAAAGAGTTTTCTCCACATATTTGAGAGAAAATACTTCCAATCTAAAGGGAAGATATTATCAAGAGTGTTAAAGTGAATTTCTTGAGTTTTCCTCCACCACTCTCATCCTTGTTTTTCTCACACCACACTTGAGCTATCGATTGATTATTCATCCTATAGGTATGTTGTAGTGAGATTATTTTTAGGTGATCAAAGGTTGTGATCACCAAGATCTTTTCTTTGTACTTTGAGGAGGCGGGCAAGTGTGCTCGCGGTGGTTTAGAGTTCGATTGTGAACTCTTGGTTTGAGGTGCGGCCTCGGCAAGCTTGTGGGGTTGCGTGTGTACGGGACTAGAGAGTCCGAGGGATTGTAGGTGTTGCGGCACCAAGGAGAGATCCATTGGGATCGAGCATAGTGGAAATCCTTCGTGTGTCGAAGGCGGGGATGTAGAGCAAGTGTGCTCGAATCTCGAAACAAACCCTTTGTGTTTGCGATTGTTCACTCTCTCTCTCTCTTTGTCTCCTTTATATCTTGCATTCAATTATAGTGTTTATATTTATATGATTGATATACTGTGTGCTTAAATTGTTATACTTGCTTGGGTTGTTTGCTAACACTTGTATTTAACTAAGAGAGCCAACGCGGCACCTCAACCCTTATCTAGGGGAATCTAGAGGAGTTTGTCCAGAGCCCTTCACGGGAAATTCGGCAACACTCTTGTGTTATACGTGGTGTTTAGTGTAAGAGTTTAGTTTAGGTCATAATTGTTTTTAGCTTCAGCATTATTTGGCATTAAGTGACCATTAGGTTAGCCATCACATATTCACCCCCCCTCTAGGTGAACTTACATATTTCAAGTCTAATTAACATGACATTTAAGCTTAATGAGCATTTAAACATAACATGCTAAGAATCAATCAATAAAGCATGTAAACAAATAAGGAGTTGGAGATAGTTACCAAAATCATAGGACTAATCTCCAGATCTCCAAACCATGGTGGTCCTCCCACCAAACTTTACTTGAAAGTGATGCATCCAAAAGTGTTACCATTTAGCTCGGAACGCATCCACCATTAAGGCACTAATGCCCTCACGTCAAGCGAGAGCCAACACCTACATCAAATAAAATAGGAGTGAATTTTGGTACCCATACCTTATTGGGTCCATGGGGGTTAGCACCTTTCCTAACCCAAACAAATTTATTTGCAAAATTTACATTATGTACTCTATCATAGTAAAACTTTACAAGATGGCCCTTACGTCCATAATGTGTACAAGTGTACATATGAGCATACTTTGAATCATGAGTGTGAGGATGATGAGCATGTGTATGCCGAGTATGGTGTACATGCATATGAGGAGCATGTTTCTTTTAAAACATGGATTCCAACCGTGTGTGATTCATGGCACATTGGCTCAAAGTGGAGCCCAAACAATCAACACTCATCTTCAGTATATATATATCATTTTCAATAATAGTAGAAGAGGTGGAGCATGTAATAGGAACACTAGAAGATGAAGCATTGCAAACATGTGAATCTAAATCATTTTTCAAAGATTTAGTTTCATTAGCAATCAAATTCAATTCTTTTAAAATAAATAATTTTTGTTTTTCAAAGAATCATTGTCTTTTAAAACAAAAACAAGTTTTGAAGATAGAACTTTATTTTTCTTCAAAACTTCATCACAATTATTTTACTTTTTAAGATTTTGTTTTCATTTAGGCAAGATCAAGTTGGGATTTCAATGAGTCCCTTTCATTTGAAATCTCATCCCTTTCTTGCAAAGCCATGTTAAGTTTTGAAAACAAATCCTTATTTTTCTTCTTTCATTTTAAAAGTTTTCTTTTTCAAGAGTTGATATTTTGTAATAGGTTTTCACAAATAATAGATAGTTCTTCATTTAAAGCATCGCATCAACATAATCATCACCGGAAGAACTAGCACTATCATATAGTTGAGTTTCCGAATTTACCTTAAGGGAGTCATTCCCTTGGACCATGTAGCAATGTTGGTCGGACTCATCTCCACTAGATTTCTCCTCCACAATGCTTGGCGCTTGAAGTTTTGAAGAGGTTAAAGTGTTCTAAACTGCAAAAGCGGAATCATAATGAGAAATAGTCATAAGATAATCTTTACTTAGAGTGCTCCTAAGTGCCTTAATGGCTTGTGCATTGGCCTCTATATGCTTGCTATTACCAAGATAAGATTTCTTGGTAGCGGCAAGGTAAACATACATTCCTAGGGTGTTTAGGTACACACTCATCTTGAACTTTCACATATCGATGTTAGAAACATCAAACATGGGAGGGGCAAGGTAATCCATGAGTGTGTGTAAACAAATATGTGTGCAAATTCAAATCTAGATTAGCTAACCAAGATCTCACTCCTAGGTGGTTAAACCTAATATCAGGAGCGTAGGCTCTGATACCAATTGAAAGTACACTTAGAGGGGGTGAATAGGTGTAAGACTAATCTAATGATGAATTAATACAGAATTAAAACTATTCAAGTAAACTAAAAACTATTATGTTAAACACACCAAGTATAACACAAGAGTGTAACCGAATTTTCGGTGAAGGGCTCTGGACTATCTCCTCTAAATTCCTCTAAATAAGAGTTGAGGTGCTATGTAAAGCTCTCTTGGTTCAACACAAGTGAGGCACACATAATACCAAGCATATAAGTATGATACGAACAATATGAAATAATTCAAGGCACAATATGAGAGAGAGAGAAAGAGAGAGAGTTAAGAGATAGTAGATCAATCGCAAACACAAAGATATTTTTCGAGGTTTGAGCCACTGCTCTACGTCCCCGCCTTCATACAGAAGGATTTCCACTATATCATCCACACAGGACTTCCTACACAGGGAACCTCCACTGAGAATTTGGGTAATACAATCTAGGAGGACACAACTCCTCTCTTTACAAACACAACCTCTTTACAAGAGGCAAGGTACAATAACAATCACCTCTACATTTAGAGGGATAGGCACTTAGCCAAACAACAATCAACCTCTCAATAGAGGGATAAGGTTCAAAGTCAAATACCACCACAATCACATCTACACTTAGAGAGATACCAGCACAACCTCCACACTCACCTCTACACAAGAGGGACCTCAAATAAAAGAAGGTTTACAATCTTGGTGGTCTCACTAAACCACAAATCATTTTTCCTCACAAAATAAGATCCTAATATATGATAGATGGATAGCTCAAGTGTAAAAAATAAAGAGTTTGGAAATCAAAATCACAAAGAAAAACTCTTGGGAAAACTTCTTGATTGAGGTAAAACCTGCACACAAAATACCGAATTTCAGAACTTTTAAAACAGTGATGCAAGTTACTCAATTCTACCGCAATAGCATTGGCTATGCGGGTCGTGATCCATAAGGAGGGACTAGCGATAGAAGCTTTTTAGTAAGTTCTCTTTTATGTTACAAAGAATGGTTGAAGTTTTTCTTTTAGTTCTTAAAAAGAAAAGTGAAAAAGAGTTAAAGTTAAATTAGGAAGAAGGTGGTAGATTAAGAAGGTGAAAAATAAGAAGTGATTTGTATAAATGAGATTGAAAAAGAGTGATAAAAGATTTGGTGGATTGTGGTGTTCTAAATTAAATGATTAAAAGAAAAGAAACTAAAATTACTTACTTCTTTTGGCCAAATACCTACCTTGAATCTTTTGCAATGATGTTACCTTGAAGCGAGGCGATCAACGTATAGCCCATAAGAGTTGATTCTCATTTCCTCCACATTATATCATCAAGACGTTGCAAGTATGAAGTGATACAGAATGAAATTCAAAATCCATCGTCGTGGGCTATCGGTGGCACTCGCAAAGGCAAGGCTCTTTCGATGCTTTTAGACTCACTTGGATAACACTTGTACCAAAAGAAGAAAAGTAGAGAAGAAGAACACAAAAACAAAGTACAAAAGGGAACTACAGATTCGATTTTATAACAATAAGAGAAAAGAAGGAATCTTACACCGGTGTCACCCTCAGCACAAACTTCGTTCTCGTTCTCCTATGAAACTCTGATCTCCTCTGATTTACATAAATTAAAACTAAAAATTACATGAAAAGAAAAATAAAACCTACATTATAAAGAATGAAAATTGGACTAAATCCTATCTCTGCATGGTCGTTCTAGTTTCAGTGAAAATCCTGCATTTTATAGGCAAAAACCCAGAGGGGAGAGGTGTGAGAAGATAGGGGAGCAAACGCTCCCCCTAACTCACTAACCAAGCCGCGAAAACGCGGCTTTGGCCTCGTTTTCACGGCCAGGGTGTGGTCAGGTGGCCACACCCTGTTGGTGGTGCTCCCCGACTTCTCGATTTGTCTTTATCTTCAGCTGGATTTGCAGTTTAAGTCCGGAATTTTGACGAAATAGCCTTTGATCCTTGGCTTCAACCGATCGATTTGTAGGGATTTGTTCTAACTGATTTTCAACCGATCTGAACCAACCTGATCTGCCCTGATTTACTGAGTTCGAATTAATTCTAATTTAATTCAGAATTTGATGGGCTTTTGGGCTCATTTCTCTTCACTCTCCTTAGGAATGGGCCTGCAAATAAATTAAACATTTAATTAGGAAAAGCAGAGTTTATTCTATAATAAGTATGAGAATATGATAATAATATGCAATATTAGTGACCAATCACACCCCCATACCTATCTTTTGCTCGTCCTCGAGCAAAACAACTAAACTATACTAAGGATTTTTAGACCACTTTCGCAGGTCACCGCGATGCACTGAGTATGTGCAACAAGCCGTTAAACCTCTAGGTTACCCCTAGAGGACGAGTTTTGTCTCCTGAGAGTTTTCAGTGGATTACACCCACAAAATCCATAAAGAAAGAGAAACAAAGAGTTAGTATTTTCGAAAAGCATTTTGAAAGAGAAAAATATTTGAATATAATTGTAAGATTTAAGTAATCTATAAGTTATAGGAAAACTGAATTTTTCATTCCTAAACTTAGTCTCTATTCAAAAATTTGTTATCAATCAATGTCAGGAGTCAAATTGTACTTCTCATCTAGTCTATTATTTTACCCTGAGTCATATGCACCTTATGACCGTGAAAATTTTGACTAAGGTTCTTCAACTCTAACTCTTATGCCTTATATATATATATATATATATATATATATATATATATATATATATATATAATATATATATATATATATATATATATATATATATATATATATATATATATATATTGGTGGTATTATTCCTTAATTCTATTAGGCTTTCTAATCTGCCAATGTAACGAGCCTTTAATCGATGACTCCCAAACCAAACGGTCTTAGGACATCAGGTGAGAAAAACCCCCAGGACTAAAGGACTCGAGCAAATAAGGCCACAAAATTAAGGATTTTATTATATGAACCCTTTTAGGCGTGAATACTTATGCTTTATTAGGCACAAATACCTAGCTAAATCAGAGGATATATATATATATATATATATATATATATATATATATATATATATATATATATATATATATATATATATTTCTCAAACTTATCTAATCATCTTTCGCATAAATACTAAGGCTTACTTAGGCCAAAACACCTAGCTAATCAATAATTAGATTTGTTCATCTTTCATAGATATATTTTTTTTCTTTTTTTTAATAAGGCATAAGAATCTTCGTTTTTTGAACCCTAAGTGTGTAAGTGTATGAAGTGTGCATATTTCATTAAGGTAAAGATCAAGACTAAATTACTTTGACAAATTATCTTCCTAACTCTAAAAATCAAACAAATAATCTTATTTTGACCAAGTTTAAGAAATACTAATTTTGATTTTCCTATTATTTAAAATTGACTTAATTTCTTACAAAAAATATGTCAAAATATTGTTTCTATTTTCAGAAAGTTTTTAAAAGTAAAGAAAATGTTAAAAAATTTAATAAAAGAAAAACCTAAGTTATGTTAGAACACTCCCCCATACCTATCTCATGCATTATCCTTAATGTATGAATTAATGCATAGATGCATGAAAAAGAAGAAAGGGAAGGAAATATTACCTTAAGGTGGTGGTTCCGGTGGTGGTCTGATTGGTCCACGAAATGCGGCCCAATCGATTTTTCGTGGAGTTTGGAGGAACCCACCAGAAATCTCTCTAATATAACCCACTAAAATGATGTATACATGAACGTTTTTTATTAAAAATTTAACCCCATCTAATTTTCAAATTCCATAATTAATTTCGGAGTCAATTTTGTCAACCGCCTTGTCCCAAAATGGAGTGCGAAAAGATAGAATGATTGACTTGAACTCAGGAAGTACTGGAACTAATAGCGACTGAGGAAAGTGACTTAAGTTAAGTAAAGGTTCAGGAGTCGAGATTGGCTCAGGAAGTGGGTCCAAATCAAGAAGTTGAAACTCAAGTCCACATTCAGTTTCCCACAATTGAATGTGACTTAATATTGGTGATTCAAGTTCAAGAATGACAGGTGTGGAAATCAAAACTGACTCTAAAATATTACTCAAGTCAGGTAACAAAACAGGAGTCAATATTGATTCGGAAATTTGAATTGGATAACAAATTTGAGAATCTATGTCACATTTCTCATTGAGTTCAATTTCATAAAAATGAGAACTTACCAATTTGTCAATAGGACTTTCAAAAGTATGAAATTGGTCAAGTTCAATATGATGATCATCAAAGATGGGTGATTCAATTTCATGATGAATTGACACAGGATCCAATGTTGACTCGAGAAAAAGATTGAAATCAGGTGAAGACACTGGAGTCATTATTGAATCAGGAAGTAGAATTGAATCACTAAGTTGAGGTTCATGATCATATTCATTATCAAGTTCAATTTCAGGAAAGGGATAACTTGCCAAACTGTCAATGTCATTTTCAAAATTTGGAGTTTGGGCAAGTTCAAATGATTGTTCTGAAATGGATCCTTGTTTTTCAAAACAAATGACTCTTTGGCTCTAACAGAATGGTTAGCGACATCAGAACTGGCCAAACGGTGAGAACGTAGAGTTTGGACCATCATATCTATGTCATGATTACGAGCGTTTTGAGCCTGAGTCATGGCTTCAAGCATCTTTTCATAGTTGATTAGTTCATCGTTTTGTAGAAAAGATGAAGTGTTGTCTTGAAATTGGTGGTGAAATTGTGAGTCCATCAGATTTTGTGATTGTTGTTTGGACTCACGCATACTCATTTCCAAAATTGATGGTTTTCTATTTTGGACTGGTGGAACTGAGTATGAATCTTGGAAATATTGTGGACAAGGTGGATAAGGAGGACAAGTTGGTTGAAAATTAGACTCGGGGGAGGTGAATCCCCACTGACTCTGTGAAGAGTTGAAATTATTCTGAAAATTATGGTTATAAGATTGGGGGCATGAGTTATATTGATTCGGATAAGACAAATCCGGCACACTAGGTTGGTTAAAGTTATGATATGCCGGGTTGGTAATATCTGAAAAAGAGATTGGTGTGTAATATGGATTACCATTAAATTGGAAATTTTTTTTGTTATAAGCCATATCACACAATAAAACACAAACAAAGAAAAAAACAAACAAATAAGCAAAGAAAAAAGAAAAAAATTCTAACCTAAGTTAGGGTAGACCTTTGACCTAGACGACTTCTAACTGGTTAGACTGTCCATAGGAGGTATAATGCAGACTTTGACCACAAGCTAATCAGTCAGGTCAGGGTAAGATTGGTGGGAGGTTATCCATCAAAGACGTTTCTTAATTAAGTAACCACCAACCTTCGGGCTTTCGGCCCTTAATCTCCTTCCTAGACACTGATTTGGCAGGAGTCAAATTCCAACACCTTTCCCCTTAGGATAATCTCCTAATTGAGTCCGAGATGTCCCTAGGGCTAACGTCTACTCATTTTTAGTTAGGTTTGAGTTAGTGAGTAAGGAGATTGTTTATGGCCTAAGGGAGGGTAATGACTTCCCCACCTTATCTTGTTTATAGGACAAGCCCTTAGATCAATTTAGTGTAGTGTACAAGAAAAGCAACACTTAAGCAATGTAAACAATCCAAAAGTGTTATTATACTAGATGCTATGCACACGTACCTTTGCTCCAGCACTCTTCAACAGTAAATAGAAAATGTAATGAAATAGACACGTGCCTAAATGCAAAGTCTAAATCATTTTAGCATTTATAATCATCATTTTACTGTTGAGGTTAGAAAGTAAATACAGTGAATCAAATAAGGAAATAAATGCTACAGATATTTAAATTGCGCAATTTAGTCAACCTGCAAAAAATACAGGTTAGTAGTTCACTCAGATTGCCACATGAATGTAGCAAATATGAGGCTTCTTGGCTCTGCTTTCTTGAGCAGAGTCCAAGGCCACTTATGTGTCCACTGCAGCAAGAATTCTTTATTGTTAAATCTGTACAAAAAAAATAAAGAAGAAAGTTAACTAAAAATGTAAACTTTTAAAGAGAGTAACTTACCGTCCCTCCCTGGCAACGGCGCTAAAATTTGATTGAGGTAAAACCTGCACACAAAATACCGAATTTCAGAACTTTTAAAATAGTGATGCAAGTTACTCAATTCTACCGCAATAGCAAGTGGCTATGCGGGTCGTGATCCACAAGGAGGGACTAGCGATAGAAGCTTTTTAGTAAGTTCTCTTTTATGTTACAAAGAATGGTTGAAGTTCTTCTTTTAGTTCTTAAAAAGAAAAGTGAAAAAGAGTTAAAGTTAAATTAGGAAGAAGGTGGTAGATTAAGAAGGTGGAAAAATAAGAAGTGATTTGTATAAATGAGATTGAAAAAGAGTGATAAAATATTTGATGGATTGTGGTGTTCTAAACTAAATGATTAAAAGAAAAGAAACTAAAAATTACTTACTTCTTTTGGCCAAATACCTACCTTGAATCTTTTGCAATGATGTTACCTTGAAGCGAGGCGATCAACGTATAGCCCATAAGAGTTGATTCCCATTTTCTCCACATTATATCATCAAGACGTTGCAAGTATGAAGTGATACAGAATGAAACTCAAAATCTATCGTCATGGGCTATCGATGGCACTCGCAAAGGCAAGGCTCTTTCGATGCTTTTAGACTCACTTAGATAACAATTGTACCAAAAGAAGAAAAGTAGAGAAGAAGAAGAAGAACACAAAAACAAAGTACAAAAGGGAACTACAGATTCGATTTTATAACAATAAGAGAAAGAAGGAAATCTTACACCGGTGTCACTCTCAGCACAAGCTTCGTTCTCGTTCTCCTATGAAACTCTGATCTCCTCTGATTTAGATAAATTAAAGCTAAAAATTACATGAAAAGAAAAATAAAAACCTACACTACAAAGAATGAAAAATTGAACTAAATCCTATCTCTGCATGGTCGTCCTATTTTCAGTGAAAATCCTGTCTTTTATAGGCAAAAACCCAGAGGGGAGAGGTGTGAGAAGATAGGGGGAGCAAACGCTCCCCCTAACTCACTAACCAAGCCGCGAAAATGTGGCTTTGGCCGTGTTTCCGCGGCCAGGGTGTGGCCAGGTAGCCACACCCTGTTGGTGGTGCTCCCCGGCTTCTCGATTTGTCTTTATCTTCAGCTGGATTTGCAGTTTAAGTCCGGGATTTTGACGAAATGGCCTTTGATCCTTGGCTTCAACCGATCGATTTGTAGGGATTTGTTCTAAATGATTTTCAATCGATCTGAACCAACATGATCTGTCCTGATTTACTGAGTTCGAATTAATTCTGATTTAATTCAGAATTTGATGGGCTTTTGGGCTCACTTCTCTTCACTCTCCTTTAGAAATGGGCCTGCAAATAATTAAACATTTAATTAGGAAAAAGCAGAGTTTATTCTATAATAAGTATGAGAATATGATAATAAATGTGCAATATTAGTGACCAATCACTTCTAGATAGGTATAGAAATGAAGATCAAAAACTAATTCCCAAAGACTCTATTTTTCTTTGATTTTTCTAACCCTTTAAAACAAATAAAGATAAAATCTTTAAGCCCAAAACTCTTTTAAAATTTTATTGTTAAACACTTAGAAAGATAGGAAATTTTGCCCTCTAAAATCATAAAGAAACCAGCTCAAAAGATGGGTATTTATACCCTCTCAAAATTCTGCCCGTTGGCAGCCAGGAAAGGTCAAAAATGACCTTCCAGTCGACTGGCCAACGGTCATTTTTATGACCGTTGTGCCAAAGGTCGACCACCCAGTCAACCAGGCCAAAGCCAACGATCGACTGCCCAGTCGACCGGCCCCCACCCGAGAGTGGGGTGCTTTCAGTCGGTCGACCGTGTGGTCGACCGGCCGAAGTGGCTGGCCATGTGCACGTCCTCGTGCACATTAGTCGACCGTGACGGTCGACCGACTCCTGATCCGGTCGACCGTCCGGTCGACCGCCAGTGCAGTCTGGCTAGGGATTTGGGTATTGAAAACTTGTCTTTTTATCTTCGATTAAATCCCATAAAATCACATAAACTCCACAAAAATAAGTTCTTATAAGATCTTTAAAATATAAATATGTGTGATTAGAATTCAACCCATATTACAAACTATTTGAATCATTTTTGTGATATTGAAATTTGGCCTTTAAACGAAAACTGTATTTTCCAAAAACAAACTTTGAAATGGAAATCGTTTTCTCCAAAAACTCATGTAAATATAAAAACATGATATTGAAACAACTTTGAAGCATATTGTATATGGATAGAATCCAATATACATGAAAGATATTATATCTATATTTTTGACATGAAATCCAAAATCGGTTAAACTAAAAATCAAAACTAATAAGCTTTAAACTTTTGTGTGTATGTGAACTTGAGCATATCAACACTATCTAATCTTTACAATGATCTAAACATACTAAACACAAACCGAGGTCTTCTTGTAGAACTCCTTCTCCAAGTCGACTTGATCCAAATGCGATTCAACGAGCTTGACTCCAACCGAGTACTAGATGCGATCTTGAGGCTCGAGCTCTTGAATCAACACGTGAAAGCTCCAAAACTCCTTTGTTGAAGCTAAACACCTACTAAAATCTTGATCAAATATTTGAAACTAAATATCACAAGATTATTAGTAAACTATAACTACATGAGTTAATCATCATCAAAACTAGAGTGATGGGCCTTTGGGCCAACAACATCTTAATCTAAACTGTATATTTTCCTTTCATGTTACATAGGCAATCATCACCCATGATAACAAAACATCTATCTAGCTTCTCAAAGGTAGAAAATTAATCTCTATTTGGGCATACATGATAGGTAGCTTCAGTATTTAACATCCACTCAGAGTCTCCTGAGTAACCAACAATAGGAGTAGTAACAGAGAAAGAGCATACCGATAAGGCTGAGTCCGATTCACCTGCCTGTGAAGTACTGGCTTGAGCACTAACCACCTATACGAAATTTATCTTGGTCTTTAACTCATTCTTCTTACCCATGGCCTTTGGATAATCAATCTTCCAGTGCCCTATCTCTTTGCAGAAGGCGCATTGGTTCTTCTTCAGATCTCTGAAACTCGGCCTATACTTTGATCTCTATGTTTCCCTAGAAAAATTAAAGACGTGTAAAAATCTTTATTTGATTGTAAAGAAAATTATAATGGATCAATAATATGATTATAAAAGAGGGAAGAATGGCTGGATCTCCCCATTATTTAAGGATGAGTTCTTAATGTAGCGGTGGAGAGTGATTCTTGTTCTCCGTTGACGAGCCGAACCGGAAGCGTGATCATCGGATCTTCTTGCTCTCGTTGGAAGCGCACTGGTCAGGTATGAAATCTTAATCAGTGGTTAAAATCTCAAAAAGATTAGAAACTTAACTTGAACTCAGTAAGTTTATGGAGTTTTCTCCTCTAACATAATGTGTGTTCAGCAGCCTTATGCTTAATTTTCAGCCTTCTGTAGTTATCCAGCTTCAAGCATCAAGTGTGACTTTTTGGGGATTCTTCTCCTCTAACCTATGGCTTCTTGAGTTCCTTCACCAGGTCTCTCCTCTTCTGCCCCTCTTTAGAGGTCCCCCCTCCTCTAGCTATTCATAGTTATTTATAAAGGAATTACTATATAACTGTCTCCTTAAATCTCTCCATTAATGGGCATTAATTCCTCATTAAGTGGGGTGAACGTGGGAGTGATTGACCCAGTCATGGCTGACAGTTACAGCAGAAACGCGGGTTTCGCATTGGACGCGGACCTTACCTTAATGTTGAGACACGGAGCTCACAGGCTCGCGTCTGTGTTGAAACGCAGAGCTGCTCAGGCTCGCGTTTGAGTTAAAACGCGGAGCTGGCGACTTTCGCGTCTGAGAAAGGACATGAAGTCCACGTCTGGCGACCTCCGCGTCTGACAAAGGACGTGAGGTCCACGTCCGGTGACTCTGCGTCTGACAAAGAATGCGAGGTCCGCGTCTGGTGGCCTCTACGTCTGACAAAGGACGCGAGTTCGCGTCTGAGGTTAGAACGCGACCTCCGTGTTTGCGGTCCACATCTGAGGCTTTGTCCTTAGTAATTTTTTGATAGCCTAAGAACCCCCTCCAAAGTTTTTGAAACTCCGCGGTTGACTAGGATGAATTTTGAAATACTTTGGACTTCGATTGAATCTAGGCTTCCTGTAATTGGACTAGCATTCTTCTGAGAGGCAGTCTCTTGGGGTGCCCTGAGCTCAACCTTTCTGGATGGTGGTCTTAATGAGTGTACTATTGAACTGATTGCAGAAACAAAGACATACTCCTTGTATTTGAAGAGAGAGGACACAGTTCTCACATACGCGGTTCTAGCATACTGATCAAGTGGAGATGCGAACTTCACCAAAGTTGAGATGTGACTTTCAATTGTTGCAAAGACGCAACCTTTACTTGCTTTTGAGACGTGGATCTTAAGTTCGTTGAGACATGGCTCTGTGATTGAGACGCAAAGGTCACGCTCAAAGCTTCTTTGAAAGAGTTTTAATTACCAAAGGTGTGATATTAACTTAGCAAATTAAATAACTCCATTACTCAGAGAATTTGAGAAGGTCAGAAGTGTGATATTAACTTGACAGTGGGATCTAGACTTATGTTTTGAACAGGTATTGTGGACTTCTATTCTATTGATGAGAAAAACAAATGGAGTTTGATTTGCCAGGAATTATGTCCGAGTCTATTGTCAAAGATTTAGTATTAACATGACTAGAATTCTGCTGGAAATCAATGGAATGTAAAGTTACTGTTAGAGGTGTGATATTAACATAGCAACATTGATTTTGCGATCTATGCAACTTAAGGGGACCTGTCATTCTATTGGGAAGAATGACAAGTGGGATTGGATTTGTTGAAGATCCATGGAGATTTTTACCGTTAGAGGTGTAATATTAATGTGACGGGTTTGGGTTTGTAATTTGAGCAAATTGAATTGTCAGAGGTATGATATTAACTTGACAAAGATATGTGTTAGAGGTGTGATATTAACTTAGCATCACGAAAGTCTCATTTTCACTGAGAAAATAGAGAGAAGATCATTGTCATAGGTGTAATGTTAACTTAACAGTGAAATGCATGCTAGAGGTGTGATGTTTAACTTAGCATTGAAAGGACTCATTTTCACTAAGAAAATCGAGGAGATTGCTGTCATAGGTGTAATGTTAACTTAACAGTGAGGTAAATGTTAGAGATGTTATATTAACTTAGCATTTGACATCTCGGCTTTGGACAGAAAGCTCGATGAAAGATCATTGTCATAGGTGTAGTACTAACAATGAAATGGATGCCAGAGGTGTGATATTAACTTAACATTAAATGTCTCGTTTCCAGTGGGAAAATCGAGAGAATCGCTATCATAGATGTAGTGTTAACAGCGATTTATATTCAATATGAGCAACTTTGGTCAGAAGTGTAGTATTAACTTGACTAAGAGATTCTGCGATTTGAGTAAATTGGTGGACTCTCCATCGTACTGAAGAGGGCCAACAAGTTGAAATTTTGGTCAAAGGTGTGATGTTAACTTGACCGGTATTTGTCTACTATAAGAGGTGTGATTTTGAATATAACAATATTTTGAGTGGACATGTCATTCTATTGAAGAGAATTGACAAAACGAAATTTTACCCCTTGGGGATACATCAAAGTCTTATTGTTAGAGGTGTAATGTTAACATGACGGGTTCGATCTGTAATTTATTCCACTGGAGAAACAGTCAGAGGTTTTTTGTGGTCCTACCATTTCATAGATGAAAATTGGTAAGGGATTTTGGAAGTGAAGGCGAAATCAGGTCCCTCAAGATTTTTAGCAAATTTTCAATTATCAACAGATTTAGTATGTCTATACCAACTACCGTTTAAGTTAGGTTAGCCATGCTATTCCCCTCAGCATGATGAGTTCTCGAGGATTTTTTGTTGGGCTTAAAATTCAACTTTTTTCCTCTATCCTTAGCCGTTAGAGGCGTCGGATTGTTGTTCCACAGATAACTTCTAAATTCGTGCTGGGGTTAAAGAAGTATAAACTCCGCGTGAAACTTATAAGGAGATCAGCGTTCTCTTTGAGTACTTATTTGATCTGAGGTGTGGTGTTGAACTTGATCAGGAATAATACTTTTTTTTGCTTTTTTATTCCATGGGGATGACAAATACCGATGGAATGATTTAGACTGTTGAGAGGTGACTGATGAACGTGACAATCTTAGAAGTCGGATCACCTCATTGCCCAATAGATTCAATACTACATGCTATTGTAATCTTCCTGGCTTACTCTTGCAACTACGTCTTCTGCTCGTTCGCCTTGTAAGACTAGTTGCTTTCAGGTTCAACTTTGAGTTACTCTTATTTGCAGTAGGAGTGTGGTTTGCAGGTTGTGGTGGCAAGTCTTGATCAGTGTAGACTGCATCATGCTGCTTGGACATCAGAGCTCCATACCCTGAAATCTCTCCACAAATGCTCTGATTGACTCTCCTTTCTTGTGTTTTGTAGTAAGAAGAGTTGGTAAGGATACTTCGGTTTCATCTTCGAAGAATCGCGAGAGGAAGAGCTTCTCGAGGTCGACCCATTTCTCGATAGAGCTGGTAGGAAGCTTCATGAACCATTCAAAGGTAACCCCTTGAGGGTGCCGATGAATAAATGAGTCATGATAGCATCGTTTGATACTACATTCCCTATTTGGGATTTGAAGTAGTAAATATGTTAGTTCGGCGACCTCTTACCGTCGAAGGCCTGTAGGGTCAGAGCTTTGAACTTAGGAGGGTACAGGACAAGATCCTACTCAGTCGAGTACGACGGACCACTCCTGCTTCTTGGAGGCCTTTCTGATTGGCAAGGGCTTCGAGACGCTTCTCCAGCTCACTCATCCTCTTTGAGTGATCACTTCCAACGTCTGAACCCTCCTTCTCCTCAGGTAGAGTTAGTGATTTCTCAAAGTTAGCATCCTCATCATCAGAACTTTCGGAGGTAGAGCTATCAACTTCGATGCCTTTCGCCCGACTCAAAGACCCTTTAGTCTTCGGCTTCTTCTTCTTCTTAAACATCTTGATTAACATCTACTTAAGGACGTCGATAGGTTCCTGCTGGGCGCAGGTCATATCAAGCTGCTCCCTTTGAACTTGGGCCTGCTCCTCCAAACTCTTGGCCACTTCTTCAGGGGTACCTGTCATATACGCGAAGGCTTCTTTCTCCACGGAATAGTTCGATGCATGTGAATTCCGCGATGGCGGAGTGTGCCTCCCTTACTTCAATACCCCTGGCTAGGGAACTGTAGTTTACTAAAGCGATTGTACCAGTTCGAGTAGGGGTATGCTGGTATACTCCTTCTGGTTTGGTCAGTAATTCTCTCAAAGTAGATGGTTCATCGTCTGACTCATCGGAGCTGACGATCAGCTGCTTCACTTTGGACTTACTTAGCGAGGTGCTTGGTCCCACCATGTTTTAAGTAACCTCAAGATACTCCTGTCAGTGTTAGAGAAGGTTCTCTTCCTACAAGAGCGGTGCCTCTTAGCTAAGTTGGAGACAGGGACCGCTAACAGCTGATTAAATGTCAACTGCTGGCTCATATGCGAGCTGCAGTGGCATTCAGAGAGCAACGATGTGATGAGTCGTTCACAGCAATATTGTGGAGTGATTTGATGAACAATCCTCTACTTTGTCAAGTAATCTCTTAGATCCATTGCAGGAGGATCGGAGAGATAAACCTCGAGTCTCTGAGGATGAGGACTTCCTGGTTCAGCTCTGACCTTAACTGTAACGGTCCCAGTATTTAATTACCTCAATATCCGTAATCATCAACCTCAATATTTATTTATTCGGATATTCTACAAAAATTTGACAGCATCTCCCTAGAAATATAGACTCTATCTCGATATAATATAAATTAATTTTGGCTAACATCAGTCTATTTTTCAATTCCAAATTTCATCTTATAGTTCATCTCAAAGTCAATCAAATAAACATACACACAAGAGTGCTTCTCTTGATATAATATTTTAACACAAAATCATTTATGAGTTCTACTCAATATACAAACTACAATCATTCATATTTATCTCCATTTATAAAAGTGTATCACTATCTACTGCCACTAACACTAACTCACAATTACTAATAAAATCAGAGTTTTTAAAAAGAATCACATTTTACAATAAATACATGCATTATCTCAGGAGAACATCCTTGTAGCTCTAAGTTGGACCTTTGCCTTGTCGTGACCTGAAAACATCAATCTGTGGTGGGTGAGCTTAACAGCCCAGTAAGTAAAATCAATCAAATTAGAGTTTGTATTATATACCTTCGTAATTCAAGTATGATGCAGTTGAACAAATTTCAAGAATCAATTTCACTATCTTCCTACTTATAGTTGATAGTACAGCTTAATGGATCATAGATTCTTTCTATTATCTAGTACTTTCTAAATGTATTCGTTTGGGTACACATGACCAATTTCATTAACATACAACATCATGTATTATACAATACTTAATCTGATCATCTATCTCTTATGTTCGCCTAGAGGTTCATGATCACATCCACTTTATATATATATATATATATATATATATATATATATATATATATATATATCACTTATAGACTTTGGGGTATAATATCGTATAACATGCTCGTATATCATGTATATACTCAATTCATAACTCATTCGTACGTTAAATATGGCACGATTATATATCATATCATTCACCACCCACGATGGCACACAAGTCGTGGTTACAACCGTTTAGTCTTTTCAATTATCTATCTCTTTCACATATGTACAATACTTCTCCAAATATTCCTGGATATTATATGTATTTTTATTACCTCAGGTTACTTTCAGTTTATTACCAAGTTTATTTTGTATATACACATCAGATTATATTCTTGATTAAAAACCTATCACACGTGGCAGTACACAATCATACTCACATGACGAGATATAAATTCATAGATCTGGTGATATACTGATCACCCAATCATATTACTAGATATCAATTAACAATCCTGTTGATATGAAATAGCCCAAATCACATTTCTTAGAGCGTAAGATCTTACTTACTTTTATATTGGTTTATAGTTTATTTTTGTTCTTCCAATATACATATAAGATGCAAGACACACGGACATCACATACCACTAATGATAGTATCCAAATATAACTGATGTTCATACATGAAGAAATACGAGATAATCACATCTATATACTGAAAGTCACAACAATCTATTTACAAGATGTCATAAATAACTATATGCATATACTAGGTGTCGTATATAACAACATCCATAATTCGGATATCAAAAACAATCATATCTATATACCGGATATCATAAATAGCCATATCCATATATTAGATGTCATGAATAACCACACCCATATACCGGATGATATAAATAATCACATCCATATACCGGATGATATAAATAACCACATCCATATATTAGGTGTCACAAACATACATTAATGCATACTTCAATAAAATAATAGAAATACTCCCCTTTGATCACCTCCGATTCAACCCAGTTCTCTCCTTCGATACAATAAATAACAGCAATACTCCCCTTCGACCACCTCCGGTTTAACCCGATCCCTTCCTCTGATACAATAAATAACAATAATAATCTCCTTCGATCACCTCCGGTTTAACCCGGTTCCTTCTTTCGATACAATAAATAACAACAATACTCCTCTCCGATCACCTCCGGTTTAATCCTGTCCCTTCCTCCGATACAATAAATGATATCATATATATACTTATGCACATTTCTTATCACAAAGCATTCACATTCATACCAATATGTCACACAGTCAAGTTCATACGATTTTATTTCTCAGTTCATTATCGTAGTTTCAAAGAATTCTTACAGTATCTAAAAGATACTAAACACACATAATGCATAAGCTTAATAGTCCTGGTATTTTACCGGTCACATTCTGATTCATACTATCAGTATTTGATCTTTCTAATTGTATTACTTATTCATCTCTTGTGATCACTCATCATGTTAAGAACCTGATTATAGCTCAATCAATCACATAATTAAACGCCCAAGTAAGAACTTTTACTCACTGATTGGTTTGCTAATCTCTCTGAAATAAAAAAACTTTCATTTTCTTTTCACTAATAATATACCAGTTATTAAATATGAATTAGCATTTACCCTAACTATTCACCAGGTCTCCTACCAGTATGAACTGTACCATGAAACTTGATAGGGATTATAGGTTCATCGATTATTATGATTAATTTCACTTTTGTTGGTGTTTACAAGATCAGACGGTTACTCACAGATGTCTCAGTTTACCTTCACCCTATTTTTATTATATAAATCATGAGCTTCTTTCATTATTTTTTCTTTTATTTCTACCACTTTGGGCGGACACACTCTGTGTCCCAATTTCACTATATCATCTTCAATTTTAAACTCCTTGAGTTTTCCTTCTCGCACCTCTATATATACTAAGTGTACTCAATAAAGCACAACTCTCAATAATACAGTTACCCTTATTCTAACTAAGTGATGTTTTTAATTTCGTTTACCTGGTTCAGTCTCAGGTTAGTTCTGTATTCTACTAACACTGATTTTATAGTTATCAACTTCACAAGTTATCTTTATTTCAATCAATTACTAGTCAAAATCATCATATGTATTCACATATGCATCCAACCCACATATACATATACGTATATTTGTGTGTATATATATACTAAACTGTATATCAATCAATTATTGACTATTTAGTTCTCAGCTCATCAGATTTCATAGTTATATTATGTTAACCCCGTATCATATCAATTATCGATACTGGTTTACTAATCACAAAGACACAATAATAATCTTTCGCCAGTATCACCAATACCAAATCATCTAGGTTATTGTCTATTTAAAACTGATTATATATATAATCAGTATCACTATAGAGACATGCATCTCAAGATTAATTGAGAATTTCGATATACTGGTTACTCAACTATAAGGATACCTGTAAGTCTCCGTGCACTTGGTAGTTATAACATAGTACTGGTTCATTATTGGCATTATGGTTATCTTGATCCGGTTTAACTCCACATCAGGGATGAATTTCCTACCATTTTACATCACTATTTACTTAAGTTTTCATTTACAGATTATACTGCTAATAAATACTTAAACCCTGCCAAGTGGTGATTCCTTATCCATTTATAAATCTCTCATGTTTCTTTCCTCCCATTAAAAAATATAAAATAATGGACACTAATATGTAGATTCTTAATTCTATGAAATCACTTATGAGTTGTTTTACAGAAGTAATAATAGAAACCATTATTGTAATCAAGCCAAGTCAATTTTGACGACGGGTATATCAACATTAATTATTCAAACTCACTGGTATGATTATTAATTTCACATGAAATACTTTAACTTGATGTGTTAAAGTCCTATTAAGGTTTCATTGTTAATTACTCTAACCCGATTTTATTTTGAGGTTTATTACATTAAAACTACATTAGTCAGTGGCTACTGATTTCACCGATCGACAGCAATTCAATTATTATTTAAGTAATTAGTTCAGTACCAGTACATATACTCGATTTCAAATTTTCTAATATCCACTTAGCGATTTTCACATTAAGTAACATCAATATTCATCACAGCAGATAGATGGTATTAACCGAAAATTTATACTTAATAATTTCTATCAAAACCCAGTGTTTAATTATTCAGCTCTTAATTCTAGTGAATACTCGCAAACATATACATAATGTGGTATTTTTCTATGTTCATCCATATTAATACATTTACAAGCACTTAATGGTCATGTCTATACGAATTATAAATAGCAAGGTCACAATTTGGTATCATACCCATATTATGTTCACACACATATATATAATAACACATCCGCAATTCATTATTCGGTTATCCTATTGGATTTCGGTTCCACAATATTCATTTGCTAATAAATATCCCAATTATTTTTTTAATAATATCTTAGTTCCATTAGATCAATATTATCAATAATTTCTCAATAATAATTATTTTAAATTGGGAAAAATAGACTTGAGTTAGGTCTTCCACTCACCAGCATCCGATAAATTCTTGAATGCTCAATCACATATATTGATATAGAGGATGTGCTGCTCTCGTTTCCATGATCCCAACGGCTT
This sequence comes from Agave tequilana, assembly GCA_038442645.1. NCBI lineage: Eukaryota > Viridiplantae > Streptophyta > Magnoliopsida > Asparagales > Asparagaceae > Agave > Agave tequilana. The sequence continues at coordinate 45,434 of JAVJIF010024878.1, read as the reverse complement.
AAGAATTGTCTGAATCTGACTTCGGATGGCCAAGATATCGTTCAGAAACCAAAACCAATATAAAAGGTTGTAATAACTGAAAATATTCAGGGGTTGTTTCTAATTTTTCAGGGCCCCAAAATAATTTATTTAATTTCACAGGGCTAAATAAAATTTTACCTTATATAACTTGAAAGCGGGTCGAGTGCATCACGGATCGGGTTTGGGTTGAACCCTAAACCCAATCCCGTTATGGGTTTTTACTCGTACACACAGCAGCGACAACAGCCAGCTACTGCTGCTCCTCTCGGCGCCCGCCGCCACGCCTGCGTGGCTGCCTCCCCACCACCGGCGACGCTCCGGCACCCTCACCGCCGACGGGGTCCCAAAGAGAGAGGGAGGGGTGGGAGAGAGAGAAGAGAGAGAGAGAGAAGATGGGTGGGGGGCCTGGTGCTCCCCCACTGCCGGCCCCACACCGGTTGATCTTCGACGCTGCCGGTGCCTGACCGCCAGTCACGTCGCCGGCCAACACATGCTAGATAGAGGGGATGAGAGAGAGAATCAGGGAGAAAGAAGAAGAGAGAGAGACGAGAAAAATTCTCACTCTCCTCCCTTATAAAAATATCCTACCCACTCTCACCTACTCCCTATACCTCCCCCATATCTCAATTAATCAATTTTATTTTATTTTATATTTTTATTTTTTCTTCATCTCCCCAAGTCATTAATACAAATATAATTAGAATTAAATATCAATACCTGGTATTTATACAAGTATTTCATATTTTCATATATTTTTTATATTCCGCCATTCATAATAATTTAATAAATAATATCAAAAGAATATCCGGTAATATACCGATTATCGATCTTCTTATCAGTATAATCCAAAAATTTAGAATATACAGAATAAACCAGATTTATTATATTCAAGTGTTACACACACTTATATTGGTGTACAAACATACAATAGATATCAATGTTTTCGCAAATCAATTAATCTTGTATAATTTATAAAATTTTCAAATCCATCCCGAATTTCCATTAATATTATTGAAATTTATTTAACACGAAAATAATAAATTGATAATCATAGAATTCTTGAAAAATATTATTAACCCAATGATAATATATTAACCCAGAGTTTAATAATCCAGGTGTTACATTAGCCATCAGAGAGTGAACATGAGTCTTATGCCATAACTCAAAAATGCAGGTCTCAGAGACGCGGGTCTCACGTTTTGAGTTGGAAAATTTAGGATGCAGAAGAGACGCGAGTCTCGCATTTTGGCACAAAGGCGCGGGTCTCACGTTTTTGAGAAGAGACGTAAAACTCGCGTTGCTGAACGTCACGTCTGTGAGGTGAAACGCGAGCCTCGCGTTCTAATGTAAAAATGTAGGCTTCGCATTCAGTTACAGAAATGTGGGCCTCATGAGCTCCGCCTTTTGATATAGAGACGTGGGCCTCGCATTTTTGCTGGGAAATGTAGGCTTCACGTTCTGATACAGAGACGGGGCCTCGCTTAAGGATCTGAGTTGCGAGTCTCGTGTTGCTCAGAAGAAATGCATGCCTGAGCCCCGCGTTTCGCATATGCTGAACAAATAGCTTTTTCAGTTTCTTCTATCTGTTGTCGACTTGCGTGATGTCTTTGTTGACTTGCAGCATTCCGGTTACGCTTCACGAGTTGCTAGAGACCCCCGGTAACTTAGAGTTGAGAAATCTAGAGAGGAGAGGTACGACGAGATTGGCCTTCATCATCGTTGGCCTCGCGGGTCTCGTGGGAGACGTTGACGCGGGCCACATGTGCTGTTGCAACCACTTTTGCCTGCTGACGACAAGCGTGACGCCTTCGCCGTCTCTCGGCATTCTGATTGAGTCATAGAGGTTGTTGGGAACCCCCAGCGTCCGAAGGCAGTGCCTTGATAGAAAGATGGTAGGGAGATTGGTCTCTATTGTCATCTTGACCATCGGTCATGGCACGGGTCTCTGAAGAGACGTTGGGGCTGACCACGTTGTTTCCACAGGAGACTCTCGAGCCTTTGGGGGAGTTCAACTTCTCTTGGTCGAACACGATCACAAGCGATTCGATTGTAAATTCAAGCATCTTGACGTCGACTTACGCCACCACTTTCTTATCGATTGAGAAAAATCACAATCCCCAGCGGAGTCGCCATCTCTTGTTTTCTCAAAAAAATTAAAGGCATGTAAAAATCTTTATTTGATCGTAAAGAAAACTACAATGGATCAATAATCCAATTATAAGAAAAGAAGAATGGTTGGATCTTTCCTTTGTTTAAGGCTGAGTTCTTAATGTAGCAGTGGAGAGTAATTCTTATTCTCCACTGACGAGCCAGACCGGAAGCTTTATCATCGAATTTTCTTGCTCTCGTTGGAAGTGCACTGGTCAAGTATGAAACATTAATCAGTGGCTAAATTCTCAAAGAGATTAGAAACTTAACTTGAACTCAGCAAGTTTATAGAATTTTCTCCTTTAACACATGTATGTTCAGCAGTCTTATGCTTAGCTGTCAGCTTTCTGTAGTTATCCAGCTTCAAGCATCAAGTATCAAGTATGCCTTTTTGGAGATTCTTCTCCTCTAGCCTATGGCTTCTTAAGTTCCTCCACCAGGACTCTCCTCTTTAACCCCTCTTTAGAGGTCCCCCCTTCCTTTAGCTATTCATAGTTATTTATAGAGGAATTGCAGTGTAACTGTCCCCTTAAATCTCTCCATTAATGGGATTAATCTCTCATTAAATGGGGAGTACGTGAGAGCGATTGACCCAGTCATGACTGACAGTTATAGCAGAAGGACGCGGACCTTACCCTGATGTTGAGATGCGGAGCTTACAGGCTCACATCTGTGCTGGAATGCCGAGCTGCTCAGGCTCACGTTTGAGTTGAAATACGGAGCTAGCGACCTCCGCGTCTGAGAAAGGGCACGAGGTCCGCGTCTAGCGACCTCCGCGTCTGATAAAGGATGCGAGGTCCGCGTCTGGCGACCTCCCGTCTGACAAGGATGTGAGGTTTGTGTCTAAGGTTGGAACGCAATCTCTGCGTTTACAAGGTTCGCGTCTGAGGCTTTATCCTTAGTAATTTTTTGATAGCCTACACTCCCACTATCATCTTTGCCTTTCGATTAGAACTCCTGCCTCTTATCACTTATGCCTCTGCTGATGTACCCTAAGAAGAAGATAGTTTGTCATGCCTCCTTACTTCATAATTTACAAGAGCAGCTGACACATCACTGTAGTTAAGTGTTTGTTTATCATTGATCAAAGATAGGGTGAAGGTCTCATACTTTTCATCAGAAAGAGAATTCAATAGATCAATGCTTTATCCTCTTCTTCAACTTCACATCCATGTTAACTAAGTTTTTAAGAAGCTTGGTGTAGTTATTCGTGTGTTCATCAATGAAGAGTCCTCTTTTCAACTGGAAGAGATAAAAGCCTTCTCTTCAATTGCAAATGCGACTCGATACTTTTTGTCAGATATTTCTTCTTCAGGATCTTCCACAACTGTCTTATAGATATTTCATATAACACATGATACTTGATGTCTTGTATCAAAAAAGACCTTATCAGATCACACGCCGTTCGATTCATCTTGTCCTAACCTGTTCAGAAGTAGCCTCGGGCTTTTTCTCTAACCATAGAGTGCCTTCGAGGTTTGATGCCATCAATGCATCTATCACCTCACATTCTACATTCCAAAGTTGTTTTTGCCATCAAATTTCAGCACATCAATCTTTAATGGATGTGGATTCATAGTTTTCACTGTAGATTTACTATCTCCAGCCATCTTCTCAATAGATTGCTCAAAACAATGTGAAAAAAAATGGAGTTAGATTAAAAACTAGATAAAGATATAATCTTTACCTCAAAGGGAAACCCTAGGAGAGTTTTAAAAACGATCTACTTTATCAAATTTGATTCCTTGAGTAATCTAAATGTTATTTTGAGATCGACACACGATCCCATAAACAGTCCCAATGCTGCTCCGAGTTTGATATACGATCTCTGCCAAACAGCCACCAATGCTCTTAGAATCGACACATGATCACACGATGAACGTGGGATACTCAGATACCACTTGTTGCGTGTCAGGGTAACAACCAATGAGAAAATCCTAACCAATAGAGAGAGAAACACCAGAGAAGTACTCAAAGACAAGAACAATTAAATAAGAGAGAAGCGAAACACAATATTTAACGAGATTTGACAATTTGCCTACATCCTCGGGGCAAGGAAGAGAGAGATCTTATTGATTCAATAATCAATTACAAGTTGCAATTCATAAGGGCTATACCTCTTAATTTATAGTCAGAGAGTCATAGAGTTTTAGGAAATCACAACTGGAATCGACTCCAGATCAGAAACAGAGTTCGAATCCCATTAGAACCAGTAATTCGTCTACGGTCGATGGACCCTCAACAGAAAATAGCGCTCATACCAGTCGGTCGATCGCTCAATCGACCGTTCCTTTCATTAATCGATCAGGCGGTCAACCGAACTGCTGCTGTGCACCAAACTGTATATGTCGGTCAACCGGCCTCTGTTCTGACTACATATGGACTGGGTTCTCGCTCTTTTTGGACTCCGATCTCTGCACTATCTCTTCCATCAAGATTTTATCTCCTCTCTCCCTACAAGTTTTCCTTGTTCATGCATTCAGAACAAATAAGAGTCACAGTTTTTGTCTATGATGAAATTAAGAGATCTTCAAAGTTCCACTTGACGTAGCAATCTCTGTTAAGAATCTAAATCCGCTTATTTGATTTACAACTACCACGTTTTGAACTGATATCCTGTATATATATTTTTTAGTTCTTGATCTATCCAGATATATATTTCCAGGGCTTGCTCCACACTTGAATGATTTCAATAACAGCTGCAACCAGCAGTGTATGGTGATGCTTGTCACGTTTATGTAGTTCTCAAATTCTGTTTTTATTTGTTGGGGGTTGTGTGTGGGGGTGGGGGGTGTGTGTGGCATCTACATATGTTCATGGCTTTTGTCAAAACCCGTCTTGTGATAATGGCTTAATATATACTACATACAGGTTGGTATCTGGTTGAAGTCTCTTCACAAGAAATTTCAGAAGGCTGGCTCTCGTTGGAGGGCCCCTCCAGAAGGTGTGGGACTGACCTAGAGTAAATTTACTGTATACAAGTTCATCAAATCTGAGTTAGATCAAGAGCAAGAACAATATGAGAGGGAAGAAGTATAAAGATAATCAACGAAGCCAAATCTTGAAGGCAAATTCTCGTACAAATGTAGATCAGAAACTACAACCTCTTAACTCTTATCCAAATAGCAAACAGGACCAATTAATCAAATCAAATTTTAGTTCAGTCTTATTGAAATTTTTGTTTGATGGAATGTGTAGTGACCTAGTAGGCTATATAGTAAATGCCATTTTTTTGATCAAGAATTCTTTGCTCTATTTAGGGTCGACGCTCTAGAATGTTCTCCGCTTTTGGATACCAAGTTGCATTGTCACTACTGTAACTTAAAGGCAAAAATCAGGCATTGCATCTTGGCCAGTGTCAATCAGAATCAACAACCAAAAAATGAAGCTCAAACAGCTATATAACTCTTCTGATGGTTAATTGAATTTCAAAAATCATAATGATGACATCTATGAGCTGTGATTTACCATCAGTTCAAACTATTCAATTTTTCTCCACTACGGGTCCTCCCTGGTCCTAAATAGAAACTATTTCATTGTTTCTCACAAACTTTCTTAAAGTGTTTTCTTTTTTAATTTTGAGAAAATTCTTTAAGGATTTTTAACAAACAGTATAGATGTACACTAGTAATCTAGACATATTCACATCCACATTGTATCTAAATAGCATCCTATATGTGCCTCTAAAGTTTCTTAGAAGTACCTGATATTTGTTTCAAAGTAGTGTCTCAATACTAAGTTGTATCCTGTGAAGTTTCCTAGAAGTTTCACAGAACTATTATCACAGATTCATCTACCAGTCTCTTGTAAATTTCAGAGATTTTCTGATAGCTTCTCCAACTTGCACACTAAGGTTCCTTATTTCATGTTTCCCATTATCAGTTATTCGATCCTTATTTCATATTTTCCGTTATCAATTATTCTGAGTTGGAGTCACATTTCTTTTCTACTTCTGTTTCCAATCTGGGTAAGTATGGTTGGGGGATTAGTTGACATGCTATTGAAGACCTAAACTAAACATGACTGCATGAACCTTACTTTTCATGTGACCATCATACCTAGAATCCATAATTGATCCATTGTGCATCAAAATATAGTGTCATCCTCATATGTAAACTTTGAAGGAGTGTGTGGGTATATGAAACTGTTGAGCGCCGATGACAACAACCAATAGAGGATCCACAGATCTCAACCACAAGAACATCAAACAAATCCAAGAAGAACAAACAATCGCAAAAAACAAGATTTAACGAGGTTCGGCCAACGTGCCTACGTCCTCGGGGCAATCAATGGAGAGATTTATATTAGGAAGATGATTACAATAGCACTTGGTCTCTTTGAATGCAGAGAACCCCTTTGCTATCTCTTTTCCGCAGGTTATCTCAACCCTAGAATCAACATAGGCTTAAGTACCTCATCAAGCGGATCAGCAGATTAACCCAAAAACCCGACTGTCGTCGACCGGGACGGTCGACCGACTACCTGCTTCCTCTTCCGGTCGACCGGAACGGTCGACCAAGAAAACCCGAGAGTTGGGTTGATTACAGTCAGTCCCTTCCGGTCGACCGGGCCGGTCGACCCAGAAAACCCGAGAGTTGGTTCCTGCAGTCAGAGCACTTCGGTCGACCGGGCCGGTCGACCGCCCAAAGCTCTGTGCATGCTGTGCACGTCGGTCGACCGGACCGGTCGACCGACCCTGCCTGATTCTGCTGCTGCTGCTGTTTTCTGCTGCTGTTCACTTTGCCTTCCGTCGTCGACTTCCTTGGCGATCTCCTCGACGCGACCCATGACAATCCAGTAATCCAGTCAGCTTCCTAGGTAATAATCTCTCTCTTTCTAACAATTCTCCACCTCGGCGAAGATTTCCAAATCTGAGCCGAACTCCAACGAACCCCAGTCCATCACCTGGCGAAATCGACCCACGATCTCGGCGAAATCGACACATGATCTCGGCTTGCGTGCACCGGTCGAAATCGACACACGATCTCGGCGAAATCGACACACGATCTCGGCGAAATCGACACACGATCTTGGCTTGGAATCTTTGGCTCATCTATTCCTGGAAAACATCGCACATGCCTTCCCTGCACTTCACCTTAGGAGAATTTTCATACCTGCCGATCACTAACCATGGCTCCCTCTCCGCAACTTCACGACCTCACGAAGACTTCCTTATGAGCCAACACTGACTCTCCACTGACTAGCTCTATCTATTCTATCTGTCTTCCACTGACGGTCCAAACAAGTCTACGTAGAGCCCACCAAACATCATCGGCTTCAACTGGATGCATACCACTCCTTATGCAAGCTCAACATCTTCTAACCGGAAGATAAACATGTTCATCGAGATCACACCATCTCACCACTACGTGAGATCCAACTGGCCACACCACTTCACCTCTACATGAAGTCTCTTCACCTCTACGTGAAGTCTCTCCATCTCTACGTGAAGCTTCAACCGGCCACAACTCTTCATCTCTACGTGAAGATCTAAACAGCTTCTCGAGAACCCAAATAGCTTCATAAGAGTTGCATCACCAAATGGCTGCGCCTTTACGGCTGCCTACGTACCTTTGCCCAAAGGATCAAGCCAACCGTAGTTCATTTGAATGAGCTTCAACAGGTTCAAATTATGGTACCTGTATCTGCAGCAGCAAACCTGTCAGACCGAGTCATATGAACCTCTTCCCGACCATCATGGAGGACAACGGCCTTCAACTTCAGCTTGTCGATATCACAAGCTTGAGATCCATGCTTCTTTAACCACGACCGTGGTTTCACCTTGGTTCCAATGGCTGCAAATAACTCGACATCCTCAACAATGTCGTCAATCTGTTCAGCATCATCTTTGGTATCATAAACTCCACCCGGTGTCACCTCCGCTGAAGTATACATTGATGCCGAACCAACTGGAGATGATGGAGTAGCATCAACCTCCACCCGCTGCAATCTTCCCTTGGTCTTCGTCCTCTCTACCTGCTGAGAGACAATGGACTTCAACACTGAAATCTCTCCAAAATGACATTCCTTCTCATCACGATCTTCTTGTCTTCGGGGTCCCACAACCTATAGCTGTTTCCCTTGACGCCAAATAGACAAACCTTTTTGCTCGAGGATTCACCTTGCCATCCTTGGCACTGAAGTAAGCCGGACTTCCAAATTCCCGCAGCATACCATGATCTTGAGCAACTTTTCCAGACCAAATTTCTAATGGAGCTTTACCTCCTATCACAGTCGATCGATTCTTGAGATGGCTAGCATACTCAGTCGCCTCAGTCCAAAGCGACTTGTCCAATCCTGTATTAGACAACAATCTCCGAACCTCCTCCAGCAAGGGACGGATTACTTCCTTAGCCAACCCATCTGTTCCTGTTGAGAAGTGAATAGCAATACCGTGTTCTGGTCAAATTGTAGGAATTGGTTAATGTCTATTCCAACATTACCAATATGAAGCTCCTTTATCTTCCTACCTATCTGCCTCTCCATTTTTCTTCTCCACTTCCTCAACACATCTAGGGCTTCACCCCTTTGTCTCATTGGATATATCCAAACTTGCCTAGATGAACAATCAATGAACGAGACAAAGTACCTGTGACCTCCAAGCGATGCCGTCTTAGCAGGTCTCCATACGCTCATGTGAACACGATCAAGAAGACCTTCATTGTGGTGAGTACTGGTGCTGAATCTCACCGTCTTCTTGTCCAGAACGCTGTGTCCACCTCCCAACTTGCAGGTAGCAGCACCTTCCATGGATTCCTTCTTTGCAGGAGCTTGCAAAGACCTTCCATCTTCGTGTCCGACCTTTCCCTGCCAGTCCTCCGGGCCAACATCATCTGAAGAACTTGAAGTCTCCACCTGATCTGTAATCGTACTACCCTTCAAGTAGTAGAGATTGCCTCGGCGGACGCCCTTCATCACCACCATCGAGCCCTTGATCATCCTGAGATTGCCATCTCGAACAGATATCACCATGCCCGATGCTTCCAAAGTTCCCACGGAGATTAGATTTCTCTTCAACTGAGGTACATACCTCACTCCTTTCAGCTCCTTTTCCATCCCATCAAACATCCTGATTCGGATTGTACCTACACCCTCCACGCTACATGGGTGATCGTCGCCCATAACGACCGAACACCCCTCCAGCTGCTCGAAGTTGGAAAACCAGCCCCGATTAGGGCACGCATGGTATGTTGTACCTGTATCCAGAATCCACTCATCTTTCCATGAGTTACCAATAATGGGAGAACTGACTGAAAACGAGAAACCTGACGAGTCCGAATCTGCTCCATCTGCCTGTGACCTGCTCTTCTGAGTATTCGTCACTTTTGCAAGATTTGTTTCAGCCTTCGACTCCTTCTTCTTCCCCTTGAACTTCGGACAGTCCACTTTCCAGTGCCCTATCTCTCGGCAGAAAATGCACTGATCCTTCCTCAGATCCCTATAGCCCGACCTGGACTTCGATCTTCCTCTCACCTCCTTGCCCTTCCTCGATGAACCTCTGCTTCTTACTTCCAGTGCCTCCGCCACTGAGCTTGACTGTGAAGGATGCCTCTCATTCTTCCTTGTGTCATAACTCATCAATGCAGACAACACCTCATCATAATCTAAGGTCTGCCTTCCATTAATGAGGTCAGTGTGAATGTCTCATACTCCTCTGCAGGAAGTGAATTCAGAAAGATGACCGCCTTATCTTCCTCTTCTACCACGACATCCACATTTATCAGATCTGTAAGAAGCTTTGTGAATCGGTTGATGTGCTCATTTACTGTGCTCCCCTTCTTCATTCGAAACTGATACAGCTTACTCTTAAGCTGCAACCTAGACTCCACGCTCTTAGTCAGGTATTTCTTTGCAAGGGTGTCCCACAGCTTCTTTGCCGACGTCTCATGTTGTGCAAGATATTTGATGTCTTGCGACAAGTATGAACGTATCAAGCCACATGCCGACCTATTCATCTTCGCCCACTCTTCATCAGTGGTCGTGTTCTTCTTCCTCTCCATAAGAGAGTGTCTTCGAGGTTTGATGCATTCAGCGCATCCATAACCTCGCATCTCCACATACCAAAATTGTTAGTTCCATTAAACTTAACAACTTCAATCCTTGGGTGATTGTTCATTGTCTTAACAGATGCAGTTTCTTCTGCCATTGAGATTTTTCCCTGATCCTCTATCTACGCGGAAGATCAACTAACTTGAAATAGATCTATACACAGATAAAATATGATTTTTACCTGTCCCTTGAAACCCTAGATCGAGTTTCTCACCAGATCTACTCCACCACGGATTCAACGAGCCCTCCTTGAGTCCTTCTGAGATCGACACACGATCTCCTCGAACACCCAATACCTCAGATCTGAGATCGACACACGATCTCCACCGGATCCGATCTCGAGCCTTCCGAATCCTCAGAAATCCCAAAGAGCAACCTGGATGCTCTGATACCACTTGTTGAGCGCCGATGACAACAACCAATAGAGGATCCAAAAGATCTCAACCACAAAGAACAATCAAACAAATCCAAGAAGAACAAACAATCGCAAAAAACAAGATTTAACGAGGTTCGGCCAACGTGCCTACGTCCTCGGGGCAATCAATGGAGAGATTTATATTAGGAAGATGATTACAATAGCACTTGGTCTCTTTGAATGCAAGAGAACCCCTTTGCTATCTCTTTTTCGCAGGTTATCTCAAACCCTAGAATCAACATAGGCTTAAATACCTCATCAAGCGGATCAGCAGATTAACCCAAAAACCCGACTGTCGGTCGACCGGGACGGTCGACCGACTACCTGCTTCCTCTTCCGGTCGACCGGAACGGTCTACCCAGAAAACCCGAGAGTTGGGTTGATTACAGTCAGTCCCTTCCGGTCGACCGGGCCGGTCGACCCAGAAAACCCGAGAGTTGGTTCCTGCAGTCAGAGCACTTCGGTCGACCGGCCGGTCGACCGCCCAAAACTCTGTGCATGCTGTGCACGTCGGTCGACCGGACCCTGCCTGATTCTGCTGCTGCTGCTGTTTTCTGCTACTGTTCACTTTGCCTTCCGTCATCGACTTCCTTGGCGATCTCCTCGACACGACCCATGTCAATCCAGTAATCCAGTCAGCTTCCTAGGTAATAATCTCTCTCTTTCCAACAGAAAGAGAGACCCAGCTCTTTTTGAAGACAGTAGTTTGGTCCTACTGTACTTTCCTCCATACACATCGTATATGACCCTAGCTCTTCCATTACCTCCTTCATGACCACTTTTACATCTTCTAAATACCCCAACTTCCCCCCAGCTGACCCGATTGTAGGAGCTAGTTTTCTTTCCCGAGTGTAGATGGCACTGACTCTCCAGGAGTGACAATGTTCCGCTTACGGAAATAGTGATAATTTTTTTCCACTCCAAAGAATAAACTTTCCACTAGGGAGTTCTGAGAATCAATTTACCACCACACTGTAATGAAGAGACACATGCAGAGGAATTGGAACTCCAAAACTAGAAACTAGCTGGATCCTTCCTCAACTTATAGTCTCTCATTTCTGAATCAAGCACTGTGTATGAAATTTCTTAATTTGGATTTTTCTTCTCTTTTCCTCTCTTTCGTATAATGTACATGAATGAACTGATATCATTTTTCCTTTTCTAGGACAAGAGTTGATATGAATTGAAATTCAAACCAATTATCCACTTTTAGGAATGCTATAATATTCACCAAGTTCTATACCAGTTGAAGTTGAAAAATCTTTTGGTATAAATAAAACTTTTTGCCATGTATCTACAATGAGAAAATATCAGATTTTGCCTATCTTTCCTAGAGTTGACAGTCATGATATTGTTTCAGACAGATACTCGAGAGTTACGGGTCTTTCGAATCCATCCAAAGAATATCATTTCCATTGTCAATTTTGACAATTACTACAACTTGACAAGAATCAGGCCCCCATGAGAGCAAGGACTATCCTAATGTAATTCATTTACCCCTTAACAAAGAATAAACTGGTCTTAATATCCTAGAGGACCTTCAAACACAGTCCCTAGCTAATTTTTTGTCAAAAAAGTAGGTAATATATTAACCAAAAGATCTATAAAGATAATATGTTTGCTGAAAAATAAACAAGCAGGACATTCGATAATGTTCTGCTTGTTTCTGTGTTGGTGTGTGTCACGTAAGAATGAAATTCACAAAAACAACTAAATCAACAACCAAAACCACTAGTAAGAATTAGTATGTAAATGTAACATGTTGACTGAATGATCTACAAGATAACATTGTTGGTAGAAAGTTGAATGATAAAATAGCATTCCCATAATGATTACCTTCAACATGGAACCAAGTAATAACATCATGTTACCTATTAAGCACAAACATGGACAGAGCAACAACAAACCGACATTGTAAATGTTAGGATTTTTTCTTATTTTTAAGAAGAGATGATGGTCCAAGAAGATGATGGTTTGAAGCAGATTAAAAGAAGTTAGTCGACTTATAGTCAACTAACAAAGACTACTAGTCGAATAGGCCTTAGTATTAGTCAATTAGGACAGATACAAAGAGGAAGCAGTTTATAGTAGTCGACTATATAAACCTATTAATCGACTAATAGAAGAGATCAGTCGACTAGGTCTAAGTGCTAGTCAACTATATGGGACATTTTCTGAATCAGAATCAGTTTTTTTTAGGCACCGGTTTTCTTTTCTGATGGAGTACGAATAGAACCCAGTTTTCTATTCAATGAAAGTTTGTTTCTACAGTTTAAAAGATCTAGAATCTTTCTAAATCAAGGTGATCAATTTCTAATTGGATCGATCAAGATTTTTCAAACATCCAATGACCAAAATCATCTCATAGTTCAAATAGGAGTTGTTTTGTAAAATTTTATAAATAAAGAATTATAATTTAGAATTTAGGTGGAGTAGAAGAGGAGAATAAAGTTGTGGTGAATAACAACACAAGACTCTAAAAAGTCAAGAATGTCCTAAAAAATCAAAAAGAGAGGAGTAGGGTGAAGATGCATAGAGAGAAGGTATACATTTGTAACCTCGACGTAATTCAAGGAAAAGTTGAATACCCTTATATCATTAAGAGGAATGTTAGATCTCTTTGTATCAAGTTTATTAATAAAACTCTCTCAAATTCTCGCCCTGTGGACATAGGTCAAGTTTGGGCCGAACCATATTATATTGTGTGTTCTTCTTTTTGTATCTTTTAATATTCATTTTGTGTGCTTAAGGTAATCGATCTCATAGCGTGCTTGAGGTCATCGGTGGGGATCTCGTATCTTTCAACTATTAGTATCATGGTAAGTATAGTATCTCAAGTTATGCACGCAATAATTAATATCAGAACATATCAATTTTATTTTCAACAGTAAATTGTACACCAGTGAGGCACGCCAACAAGGATTACTTGCATGGACAGTGGCGGAGAACACCCAAAAATGGAAATCCCCTTCTACTCGTGCCCACCAATAAAACACATTAATTCTAATTATTAACACATGACAAATTAATAGCTCACATGATATTTGTTGGCTCTTGCCTATTCAGAACCCCTGTTTGAATCCTAGTGTTTTAGTTAATGTTTTTAATTTTCTTTTCTAATTTTTCCCTTACCATTTTACCTATTTCTCCAACATAACCTTTTATTAATCTCCAACACAACCTTTTATTCTCCAACATAACTTTTTATTGCTTCTCCAACACAACTTTTTATTAATTCAAAAGGATTTATTCTCCAACATAACTTTTTATTAATTCTCCAACACAACCTTTTATTAATTCAAAAGAATATGCTATGGAAAGAAAATGGAGGAAAAGAAAAGAAAATTTGGAAATAAAAGGGAAAAATAATAACCAGAAAAGAAATGCTATTTAGAAATCGAATACTTAACAATAAGGGTGGATAATTTAGAATATCTTAAGGATTATCATAACATAAATGTAGATTAAATTTTACTTTAAAAGTAATAGAATTAATTTTGAAGGAAATTAAAATATATTCAATAATTAAAAACTTTAATAATATTAATTTAGGACTAAGATCATGATTTTTTAATCTAAACTATTAGAGTTATAACTACCTTTTTTTCTAATTACATTTCAAGAAATTGAATAATAGCATATTTTATCAATTCAATGTCCACATATTTTAGAAAAAACATATTTTAAGGCTTACGATTTAAATTTTAAACTTTATTTTTCACCTTACAAGTCTAGTATTACTGTATTTAACGCTCATAATCGGAAAAAAAAAATCTTGTTTCCGCCATTGCATTAGCAGTTTTCTCAGGAATAACCGGTAGAGTATTGGATTAGTGTAAGAAAGTGCCCCCTCAAGTCCAAAGTTCTAACTACACCACTGCACATGGATTCCGGTAATAAACGAACATTTTAAGCTTTATGTTTTAACTAAGATGCAATCTTTATATTCAAAGGAAATTAATTGATAATTCCTTCATCAAATAAAGAATGTCCCATGCAGTTGCATGACATACATAATAAGGTATATGTTCTTTTTTATATCGAAACAGTCCTAGATTGTTAATAATTTTTTGTAATCATCATTAATATTTCTTTGTTTATGATGAGTCCTTAACATGAATTTCAAATAAAAATCCATATCGCACCACGTGCAAAATGTGTGAAGGCATATTTGATAAATGTTGAAACAAAATTGAGATGTGGCCCCAGATAAATCACACTAACAAATTAATATGATTTGTGGAAATTGGCACAAGCATCATATTGCAGAATTGACATAGTAGTTGGGTAAAAAAATTCACTAAAATCTAGAAACAAAAGCAAGCAAAGTAGGAATGTAAACGGATTCGGATTCCGAATCGAATCCGTAACCGTATTCGTTAGGATGTGAATATGGATATTAAATATACTATCCACATGGATACGGATATTGATATTGGATTTTTTCCTGATACCATTCGGACATCCGCTTGAGTATAATCCAATTATCTTTATTTACTTTTACTCATAATTTATATCTATATAAGAATGCAAATAAATTAACCCAAACTAGATAGTAAAATTGGAGCCTATGCCAATTCAATTGTGGCTTTGTATGTTTAGTTTATGCATAATACTCAATTCTTTCTCTTTCTCAGCAGACACCTTGAAAAATAGGGGTAAGAATGTTCAAATTTGGCTATTTTCAATATCCGTTGTATATCCAATTTGTATCCGTATCTGTTTCACCAATACTTATAGTATATTTTCTTTCAGGAAATTATTCGTATCTGGAAGGTGAATCCAGATACTGTAAAACCCATATCTGACCAGTATTCAAACAGTTTATGTCCCTAAAGCATAGTGGCTTATCTACCATCACGAGCTGCAAATATGAAGAATTCTCAACAACTGAGACTACTGTCACTACTGTGATGTCAAGCCCAAGGAAGTGATCCATAGCCAAAACCTTTTTGCAAATTGATGTATTCTCTTGTAGATATACTTATATTTAACACACACACACCCTTTTTTTACAGTAATTGACACAACTGTCATGTTTCACAACTATGGACACCAGGATATGGAAATTTTTGGTTAGGGAAAGGGTCTTTCGTATCACATAGAAATTAGAGCGAATCCAAACCTGCCATGAGTAACAAATAACTATCTTGTCTAATTGTGTGTCTGACGGGGATAAGTCTTCATCAGAGTTATCAGTGTTAAATAGTCTTATGCAACTCAAAAGTTAAAACACCATTAAGCATCAGTTGGAGCAAATCCAGAACTGCCCAAGTAACATATAAGATTTAACTGTCTTTTCTTTCACAGAAGCAGGATGGACTCCAGCATACACACACAGACCCATCACAAATTGCCCAAATTGAATCTGCCCATTCGACAATTGCAGGAATTGAACTTGGAACCTCCTCCTTGAGAGGGAGGGGTTATTAACAACGCTGGTTATGTCTTGTCTAATTATGTGCCTGGGAGGGGTAAGTCTTCATCCTGTATCAGTTTAAATAGTCCTAGCGACTCAAAACATCATTAAGCATCAATTGGATAGATAGATCAAATCGAAAACTGCCTGTATACCAAATAATTGACTTGTCTAATTTTATGCCTAACAGGGGTATGTTTTCAATTATGGTTATGAATCAGTGTATAGTCTTGTGCAACTCAAAACATCATCAAATATCAGTTGGATAAAATACAGTAGATTTCCTGGATGTCTGTGATCTAAGATTTACGTCCGTGATAGCCAAATGTCCGATACGGGTATTTGTAAAGATCATACCTGAATGACAACAGCAGACGAACACTGCCCCCAAACAATAAACAATACTAATCAATTTTGAATCCGTATTGTGGCTTTTTATTCTTGTAATTGATCTCTTTTGGAGTCTGCAGAAGTTTTATGGTTTAAGATCAAATCTGAGGTGACAAATATTTGCATCATAAACTTCTCTGCCAACAAATGCCTATAGAGTTGTGTACACTGAAGCAAACTTCCGCAGAACTAGTTTAATTGTATCAGCTTCTAGCAAATATTTTCTCCCTGGTTGACCTCTTGCAGTACTATTTTTGTCCTGATTTAGTTGAAACTCTTTACCCTAGACTGTATCGAAGTTACCAGAATTCCACGCGTGTATTTCTGAGGCAAACCTCTACTTATGCAATACAAATTTCTTTTTTGTGAACATGGCAACAACAAAGCCTTTACACAAAATATTGGAGTTGACTACATGAATCCTTCTCTTCGATTCAGCTCTAACAAGGATCATCTTTTCAGTTACATACAGCATTTATCATATCCTTCTTAATTGTCTCCATCGAAGTTCGTTTAGACCTCTATTCCTCATTGTTCTATTAAGTGGTCCTATAATTTTTCCTAATTGGCTGTCTATTTATGCACATAGCACATGCTCAAACCATTCAATTAATTCTCTCTCATTTTATCCTCAAAGAAGTAATCTCTAAATTTTTAAAATACACTCGTTTTTTAAACTATCTCTTAGTGTGTTGCCAGTTTGTCACTCATCCATTTTAATGTTTTCATTTCTAATACGCTCAGTTTTTGACATATTTCTTAACTGTATTGTTATGAACCATAGAGCATAGCATGTCTTAACCCCAACACCCCCCCCCCCCCCCCCCCCCCAATACATAGGTACAAAACGTCCATAAGCATTTCTCCAACCATTTCGTTTTGATTTTATAAACCACATCTTTCTCGTTCCTCCATCTTTATGTTTGGTTGATGCCAAATAGAGAAAATAGGTACAAATCTTAATTTGTAGCAAATGCTCGTTCCTTTTCACCATTTAGCGGAAGTTATATTACATACATTCTATTTTTATTCTACTAATTCTAAATCTTTAGATTTGAAAGATTCATCTTTCTGCTTTAGAAATTCTTCCTTCTTTAATCTCGTCAACTAATATTATATTATCAACAAGAACATGCACTATGGTATTTCATTCTAAAGATCCCTAGTAGGTTCATCCATCACTAATGCAACGAAACAAGGATTTAATGTTGATTCTTGATGTAAAACCTATGTATAAGCCTCCAATGATAGAGAGGAGCTTTGTCTCTTGTGCAATTATTTTCACAATAGTTCATACTCTATATACATATCTTTAATCACATAAATATACCTACTACATACTTAGTGTTTTTTTTCCTAAAACTCACTGCATTATCGCTCTATGGAGCCTATCATAAGCTTTCTTTAGCATATGTAGATCTCTTTCTTCTCCCAATATATCTCCATAATATTGCCTTAGTAAATATTCTTCATAATTGGCCTATGAGACATAAACCAAATCAGTTTGCAGAAATAGACATTTTTCTCCTAGGCTTTGCTCGATTAGTTCTAGCTCTGCCAACAGTTTGAACAATTTTTATATCCTATGTATTCTTTTTACCAGAGTGTTGATCTTCCATTCATCTGCACTTTTCTAGCATCTATAGTTTTGTTGAATACTTAGTTAACTATATTAAGCCCATATCTCTTAGACATGTCCAAACTTCAATAAGAATATCATCACATCATATAACTTCCTATTTTCATTTTCTTTACGGTACTCTTAGTTTTACTAACCTAATTTTTTGAATATATGCCTAGCTTCTAACATAACTAAGCTACTTGTTTATGCATTAGGTTCTTCAATTCTCGTTAAAAAATTTATGAAAATAACTTCTCTATATATATTTTTAATTTCATTATCCTTTACTAAGAATCCATGATCTTAACTCTTAATTACCCAAAACCTCTCCTCTTTCTTTTCCTCATCTTAGAAAGCTTATAAATGTAGAGTTTTTTAAGATATTAGTCCCTTAAATCTTTCATAATCTTTTGAATTGGTACTTAGTCCCTTAAATCCCATTAGTCGGACCCAATTAGTCTTTTTGTTAGAAATTCCATCCAAATAAAGTTATTAAGGTTTGGTTTAAACTTAACTACGAGTAATTAATTACTTAACTATCCTAGTTAGCCCATTTGACTTTTCACCTACCTACCCTCCTGTAGACTGTCCAAAAATCATTGAGGACTAGTCATCCGAAAGCAGAGTCCAAACTCCAGACGCAAAGCTAATCATAACCACTAGTGCAGCGCCAAAACGCGAGGGTTGAAATCCGCGTCTCAACAACACTACAATGACCAAGACGCAGATCTTGAAAGCCGCGCCTCAGCATCACCGTGGCACCAAAATGCGATGGTCGAAACCCGCGTCTCTACTTCACTGCAATAGCCAAAACGCAGAGCTTGAAACTTGTATCTCAGTCATCTATACAATACCCAGACGTAGAGCCCGAAGCTCGCGTCTCATATAAAACTTGACGCAGAACTTGAAGCTCGCGTTTCAACCAAATATGAATCTCAAGCGTGACCTCAATAGTTAAACGCGAGGCTCGAAGTCCTATAAATAGCTCAGTTTGCTATTGAAGAGGGGTCGAGGGTTGGTCGTCGGAAGTTTTGGTCAAAATCAAAATCTTTAGCTGAGAATACAAAAAAGTTCAACTCTTCCAACAACTTGCTAAGTTCAAGTTTGTTTTTGCCTAAAATCTCTTTGAAATTTTATTGGACAGGAGTTGTGTTACTTCGTCCATCGTCCAAAGAGAAGATTACCAGAAGATCGTGACGTTCACTCGGTCAATAGAAAATAAGATTCACTTTTCACCGCTACATCAAGAACTCAGTACTAAACAAGGGAAGATTTGTGCTTGATATCTTTCCTCTCTTGTAATCGGATTATTGATCCGTTATAACTTTCTTTACAGTCAAATAAAAATTTACACGCTTTCAATTTTTCCCATCAAACACCTCCATCACTTTCCCCAATCTGAAAAATGGTTTAGATTTAGGGTTTCACTCTACCATAAATCTGCAATCTCTCTCTACCCCCTTTCTCTAATCCCAACTGATCTCTCTCTCTCTCTCTCTCTCTCTCTCTCTCTCTCTCTCTCTCTCTCTCTCACACATATTTAGTTGCACACCACTTTAGAACAAAGAAGATCACTATAGTTGTGCAGATTATCCTCATCAACACAGCACTTGATTTTTTTTATTCCGAACAAATTCTCAACTTCTTTTCCAATCGTTGATACAATACTAAAATTGAAAGCATTTGTTCTCACATTGCTTACAGATCGAAATCCTCCATTGTTGACACACTGGCAATGTTTCGCAGTGCTTGAGTTTACATCTTCGCTAAAGCTTAGATGATGCCATCTTCAAAGAAGGATGGGTATTGGATGTTATTTTGACAAGATGAGAGTTTGGGTTGTGAAATGGACTTGTGGGTTGCATTCTTCAAAAGAAAAGGGAATGAGTTTGTGGGATATTGAGTTTCACATAGAATATATATATATATATATATATATATATATATATATATATATATATATATATATATATATATATATATATATATAGAAAAATGGATATCAGCCGGCAGGCTGAGAGAACGCTCTCAGCCTGCGCTGACGTGGCTCAAATTGTCACGTCACTGAGTTGCGGCACGGTTTTAGGCGACTGTTAAATTACCAAATACCCCTTATGAAAAGCAACTCTTAGAGCGTTCCCTTGATTATTGTTTATTATTATTTTTCCCCCCTTTTATTTTGCCGCTCTTTATAGGATATAAATTATTTTTCGCCTTATTTCTTTACCTCTTTTTTTGAAAGATGTAGTTTCTCCTTTTCAGCCTGAGATAAATTTTTTTTTGAAAATATAAAATCTTTTCAGATCAATGTTTTCAGCCTGCGATAAAATTCTACTTTATAGTTTAATTTTTTTTGTATATAATGTAGTCAGAGTCTTGGTCGCATTGTACATTTAAACTGCGACCTTAGCCAAAGTCTTTCGTCGCAGTGTACATGGTGAAATGCGACCAAGGTCGCAGTGTTGTTATTGATAAAGATAGCCAGCAACTGCAATCTAGGGTTGCATTACATGGACTGCGACTTTGGTCGCAGTACGTTAAGTAAGTGTTGTTTTATTAAGTGTTGTTTTTTGGATTAAGTCATTTTTTGAATCTAAATGAAAAATGAAAAGTTGCCTGTTGTCTGATGCGACTTGGAGTCAGTCCGTGAGACGCGACCTGTCATAAAGATTTTATGAGATCTTTTAACGTCAAGTCTATGTTGACGAACCCCGCACCATTCGTTGTTTCCCGAAGCGGTTGTCTACGCGTCGGTTCTTCATTGGGTTTAGGCGTTAATGTCTTTTAATGCCAAACCGGCGCTGGCGGTTGGAGACCATGGGCTGCCTATAAATAGGGCTCACCCTCTCCCTTTAACAGCCCATAATTAGACTGTTTTCTTTCGAGAGCAATTGCTCTGAGAATTTCCGCCTTCTTCAGAGTCTCTAACAGGGGCCTGCGTCCATGGATGAAGATGACCTTATTGACGAACTTGATCGATGTTCGTCCACAAGGGAAGAAGTCATAGACCTCATCGTCCACAAGGGAAGAAGTCATGGTCCTCGTCGTTCACAAGGAAGAAGTCATGATCCCTGACGAGGACTTAATCCGCACCGAGATCTGCTCTGACTTGATGCACCAGTCAAGCTTGCTGGTACGGATGGTCAGAGTGGGTATGGCGGCGGGGGATGTGGTGGATATAGTGGTGGGTAGCATTCCCTGTGAGGTCTAAAAACCTCCTCTCTTACCCAGAAGTGACATCGAGGAAACTCCATGCTCACTGGATAACCTTCTGGTGAAGAGATGTTCATAAACGAAAGATTCTGCTGCCACCAGACCTCCAGGAGAAGACTGCTCTTAGTAGTCAACAAGGGCTCTTCTTGGCTCTTTTTTATGTTTTGTCTTCTTGGATACTTTGATGTTTAGTCTTCTTTGTAACACTCAATCTTATTGATTCTGCTGCCACCAGACCTGAAGAAGAAGATTTCTCTTAGTCAACAAGGGATTTTTTGATGTTTAGTCTTCTTGGCTACTTTGATATTTAGTCTTCTTTGTAACACTGAATCTTATTGATTCTGCTGCCACCAGAGCTCAAGAAGAAGATTGCTCTTAGTCACAAGGGATTTTTTTGATGTTTTAGTCTTCCTTTGTACTGCTGTATTTGTAACACTCAATCTTATTGTATAAGAGATCGTTTTGTATCATTTGCACATGCCTGAGATAATGCCTCGACATAAATAAAAAGCATATTTGTTTTTTTTAATAAACTACGAACTTTTTTGCAGCCATGCATTGCAAACAAAACAACTATGATCATAGATGACACTGCGACCAAGGTCGCATAAGATACATTGCAAACAGTAACTACTGTGACCATGGTCGACACTGCGACCAAAGACTGCGACTAAGTAACTGTTGCGGTGACGTGTCACATCGTCGCAGTGTTGTTGTTGATTAAGACTAAAAACCAGCAATAGCGACCAAGATTGGAGATTATTTTTTTAAGACTGCGGCCATCAACTGCGACCAAAGTCGCAGTGTTGTTGATTATTTATAAAGACCACCAACTGCGACCAAGGTCGCAGTGATGTTGTTGATTCGTAAAGACCAGCAACTGCTGTAGGCTGTCTAAAAATGACTAACAGACCAGCCATTAAGGAAGCAGAGTCTCAAGCTCTAGACGCGAGAAATCGATGCTCGCGTCTCAGCATTAAGACGCGTTGGCTCTACACCCGCGTCACAACGTTCAGACGCGTCGGCCCGAAGCCCGTGTCTCAGCATCCAGACGTGAAGGCCCGAAGCTCGCGTCTCAAACTTCAAGGCGCGTTGGCTCGACGCCCGCGTCTCAAACTTCAAGGCGCGTTCGGCCCAACGCCCGCGTCTCAGTTGCAACTGCCCTGATTGCGGGGCCAGTCACCGCGCATGTAGCGGGTAGTGGCCCCTCATTCGGGAGCATTTTCAGGAGGCACCTTCACCCCCTGAGATCCCTATAAATAGCCTTGTTTGCTATGAAGAGAGGATCGGAGTTTTTTGGGAGAAGGGAGAGAACCTTGAGAGGATCGAGCTTGGCAGAAGATCGGAGTTTTGAAGAGAGAGAGAGCTTTGAGATAGGGCATCATCAAAATCGATCGAATCCAGGCAGGAGGATCATCAAGAGAGAAGCACGACTCTTCAGCGAGCTTACTGAGTACTAGCCGCTCTTCGCCTACCTCCTCTTTGAGAGTTTTGGTAGACGGAGCTGAGTTACTCTTTCTACCGATCGAAGAGAAGACCCCCGACGGTCCAGGACGGTCATCTGGTCAACGGAGAACAAGATTCACTCTCCATCGCCACACGAAGAACCCAGCTTTAAACAAAGGGAAGATTCAGACATCCTCCCTCCCTTGTAACTGGAAAAGAGGGAAGAGTAGTTCTTTTGGTTGTAATCGTTTCGCTTGAATCAAGGAAATCTTTTACAGCTAAAACCACTTTCTCAGACCACCAAAGTTTTTCGGCCCCTACAAGAGATGGCGACTCCGCTGGGGACTACCTTCGTTACTGACGAGCGCACCGTGGTGCAAGATGACGTTCTCCGTAAGGGGAAAATGGTCGAATCCCTCGTCGTCGAGTTCGACCAGGCGAAGTATGAAGAGTTCCTCTCTTCTGGCTCCAAGAGCCCAAAGACCCGCGTCTGCCGCAGGGTCTCAAGTGGACAGCCCCCTGAAGCCCAATCTGAGGCTCTGTCGGGCGCTCCTGCTGCCCACTGTGCCAAGTTTGGTTCACGCGCCGACGCCTCCCAGAAGGCCCGCGTAACCTCAGACTCCTCTGCTACGATCAACCGCGCCGCGCAGAACACACGCGCCAACGCCTCTCTGAAGGCCCGCGTGGTCCCCGGCACATCTACTGGTGCGATCGACCGTGTCGCACAGAACGCCCGCGTCAGCGTCTCTCAGGAGACCCGCGTGGCAAACACCCCTGGTTCTACAAACCAGGAAGTTGTTGGCTTCTCTCTTCCTCCACGACGCAATCGGAATGCCGAGCGTCGACAGAGAAGACGCGCGCGTCAACACTCGGTCGGAACCGTTGGTTTTCTGACTAGGGTTGAACGCAGCGTACGATCCGATGCCTTGCCCGCACCTCGTCCAGTGCGAGAGGTCCGTGTTTGGCGACCCAAACGCGAGACTCCCCAAGTTGAGCCCTCTGAAGACCAACTTGCCAAATGCCGAAGCGAAGCTTCTGCGTCTTGTCAAACGCAGGAAGCACGCGCCCATAGGCGTGGGGCCCAGCAGCCCACTCTCTCTCAAGTCTCTCTGCTCCAACGCAGCAGACAGCAACGCGAAAGTCGCGTCTCATATCAACAGAGACGCCAGACGCGCGTGACGCAGCCGCGACGCGATAGCCGCGTTTCTGAAACCTGTGTCCAGGCTGAACAGCACATGACTGTCTCCCGTCGTCGACGTTGCGAGACCAGTCTCTTTAATCCCCCTCCCACAGATTTGAGGGATTATTTGACAAGGAAAAGGAGTGCTAATCAGACCACTTCTCCATGCTGCTGTCAACAGCTCATCCAGATGCTCTCTGGATGCCATTGCGAGTCAGGCGTGCACCAGCCGTCTTTAATTAGACAGCTGACCCTGATTCCCCCATCAGCCAAGAGAAGACGCTCCCACAGGAGGAGAACCTTCTCAGATGTTGAATACCTAGAGCTTACTGCAAACATGACTAGCAGGAGTAAGGGGAAACAATTGCAGTCAGCCCAGATGACTCCGAGTCTGACTCTGTACCGGAAGGAGTGTATCAACACACTCGCACCCGGACGGGGGCCATTCCCCCAATTGACTATAATGCCTTAGCCCGCGGCATTAGAACGGGTGATTCTCACTCTGCTGTAGTGGGGTCGCAAGCTTCAAACTCTTCCGTCGAGAAGGAGGCTTCCGCCTACATGGCAGACACTCCTGAGGAGACGACCAGGCGTTTAGAACAGACGCAGAAGCACCAGATGGATATAATCGCCTCTCAACAGAGATCCATTGACTCCCTCAAGCATATGCTCGAGAAATTGCTTGAAGAAAGAGCGAGATCTCCTCCTAGACGACCAAAGGGGAAAGGGAGAAAAGGAGAAAGCCCACCCTCCGAATCTTCTGACGAGACACGACGATCTACCTCGGATGTGTCCAAGCCCTCGTCGCAGGCAAGAAGCGACCAGACCCCGGGAAAGGCTCATGCTAAAAGAATGAGTCAACTGGAGCAGCGCCTCGAGGCCCTTACCAACCGTAAAGGCCTCCAGGAAGCTGGAGTAGTCCGGCCCTACCCGGCCGAGTGGGACTTAGTCCCGTACCCTCCTAAGTTCAAGGCTCCAACTCTCCAAGCATTCGACGGGAAGGGGTCACCCAACCAGCACATCTACTACTTCAAATCCCAGACCGGGAATGTGGTGGATAACGATGCCATCCTGGCGCGACTGTTCATCGGCACCCTGAAAGGATTGGCCTTTGAATGGTTCATGAAGCTCCCCGAAGGTTCCATCAAGAACTGGGGCGACTTGGAGAAGCTGTTTCTAACACGCTTCTTCGAAGATGATTCGGAGGTCACAATGCCTACCCTTTTAGCTACAAAACAGCGAAAAGGAGAGTCCGTCAAGTCTTTCGTAGAAAGATTTCGGAACATGGCACTCCGATGTCCAAGCGGCATGACCCAGGCCACCCTGGTGGAAACATGTCGCCATAATCTCCAAACCTCACTCCTTGCTCAAATAGGAGTTGCTGAAAGCCGCACCTGGAAACAATTAGTCCAGCAAGGTGAACAGGCTGAGGAGATTGTCGCCCGCGTCAGAGCGGAAGAAGGCAAGCCCAGGCCAGAGAGGTCAACAAGGCGTGCACCAGACACATCCCTCCAAACCAAGCGGAAGGATAATTTGGCGACGGAGACCAAATCTCCCACCAAACCTCAAACAGGCAGGGCAAGTGGCTCTTCAAGCCAGCCACGCCCCAACAAGCAGTATTCCTTCAAGGAGGAACACGTCGATTCGCTCTTCAAGCTACTCAACAAGAGCAATCGACTGAAGCTCCCTGAAATTAGGCGCCCGGAGGAGGTCGGCAAGACCGACAATCCCACCTACTGCTTATACCACAGGATGCTCGGACATCCTACCAAAAGCTGTTATGTCTTTAAGGACATCCTTCAAGCTCTGATTGACGCGGAGGTATTAAAACTCCGACCGGAGCAGAAGAAGATGACGGCCAACATGACGTCGATTCTCCAGTTTGGGACACGACCCCCGACACCCGTGGGGGTGATCTCTGTCCCGAAAGGAGAACTGAGGGTGGTCAACACAGACCCTCATCAGCAGCAGGAGAAAGGCTTGGTACCCGTCCCTACACCTCGAGGGGAAATCATGTGGGTCCACCCTGACCTCGTCGACGAGCAACAATGGACGACTGTGACCAACAGGAAGTCCAAAGGCAAAGGGAAGGCTTCATCTTGCCATGTGATATGCGCCTCTTCTCGAGAAGCGGACACTGATGTTCCCTCGCTGACTGACTCAGAAGAGGAAACAATAGTCCTGCCCGCAGAGCCCAGCCAACCTACGGCAGGGACCCGTTCAGGACAGGCATACTTGAAGCAGTACGGCGAGACAGCAGCGGCTTCTCCGCAACCAGCCGTGGAACCAGCCAAGCCCTCCTCTAAACAGCCTGGGGAGAAGCAGAAAGAAACTCGGTTTTCTCGAGTTCTTGCGAAAGGTGTAACGGAAGAATCCTTGACACCTTACCGCTTCGACGTCTTGGCTCAACTAGCCAACATCCCGGCACGCATTACCTTGTATGAGCTCCTGAGGCTATCAAAGTCAACCAGAGAGGCTCTACAAGAAGCTCTGGCAAATGCTGAGGTCTTTATGACCCGCGTGCCAAGGGAGGAAGATGAAGAGGATTGCCTCCACACCTCCCCAAATGCTCCCTGCATCACCTTCACAACAGATGACATGCAGGTTAAAGGGAAGCATGACCGACCCCTATACTTCACAGGGTATATTGGGTCATCCGAGGTGAACCGCATCCAGGTAGACCCAGGGTCCGCGCTGAGCATCATACCTCGCCGGGTTATGCAGTTTCTAGGCATTCCTACCCATCGTCTGAGCCCTACCCAGACGACTATTTACGGGTTCAATGCCAACAGCTCCCGCCCAATGGGGAAGATCAAGCTCAAATGCCAGATCGGGAGCCTCAAGTCAGAAGTGACGTGTTACGTCATTGACGCGGACACTTCCTACAACCTGTTGCTGGGACGACCATGGATTCACCGCAATTCCATCGTCCCCTCTACTCTCCACCAAGTCATGAAATACATTGACGAGAGTGGACAGCTCCGAACGTTGATTGCCGAAAGGCATCCGTTTAAAGGGGTTGAAAATTATTTCACGGACTCCCTCTTATATCAGGATCCGGAGGAGACTAATGAAACCCCACAACCAGAGGAGCCAGACTCTGGTAATGAAGCTGACGTTGAGCCTGAGAAAGAAGAGTGCCTGTGGGAGTTGGAGCCCATTGTAAAGAGCACTAATAAGCTCGATGTTGATACCACCGACGATGCGGGTGGTTGGTACATTAATGAAGATTTAGACTTTGCGTATTTCCCTGTGTATGTTTCCGATTCAATACCGTCGGATACCACTACCGACATGGACGATGACCTCTGGTCAGCAATAGATGCCTTGACATCTTTGCATGTACCGGTGAAATCATCCTTCGGGACATACCAAGATAATGGTGACGCGCAAGAGTCTGTATTCATGGTTCCAGCCGGACGAAAAGGCCAAAGACCAATACTTTTTGGCGAATCGCATCTGAACCTATGCCCCACGAAGAATCGGAAGGTGAGGATGAATCCCCTCAGTTCGATCATTATGAACCAAGAACGCTCAAGATGATGAAGCGCATGGGGTATGATCTAACCAACAGGCCTGGGTTGAACTTCGGAAAAGGAAGAAGAACACTGCTTCGATCCTTTGTACCGAAAGGGAAAACCCCTGATTACTATCATCGGACGCGCCGGGGGTTGGGCTATATATCAACTCCAGTGCCATCAGCCTCTGATTCGGAGAAACTGTCAAGTCATGACTGCTCATCAGACACGTCGTCGTGGGAATCAGATGTCAGTGTCGGCAACATCTTCAAAGGGCTTTCAGTAAACATGGTTTCGACAAGCCATCTGGAGGATGAAGATGAAGAAATGATCCAATCTGATACAGATCCTTGGATCAAACATTTGAATGCTCTTTGGGATATCCGCTTTGAACAGCGTGAACCACCCACAGAAGACAAGGTTGTTCAAGTCAACCTAGGAGATGAAGCCAATCCTAAACCCATCTTCATAAGTGACGGCCTGTCGCCTCCAGAGAAGAAGGATTTAATATCTCTTGTACAAGAGTATATAGATGTCTTCGCCTGGAATTATGAGGACATGCCTGGACTTGATCCTCAAGTGGCTATGCATCGCCTCAACATCAATCCGGACATGAAGCCTGTTAAACAACAGCAGCGACGGTTCCGTCCAGAGACAATGGAGGCAATTCAATCAGAAGTCAAAAAGCTCATCGATTCCGGCTTCATCCGGGAAGAACAACATCCCGACTGGGTAGCCAACGTCGTCCCCGTCGCCAAGAAGAACGGAAAGATCCGGATCTGCATCGACTTCCGTGATCTAAACGAGGCCTGCCCCAAAGACGAATTCCCATTGCCAATCACAGATGTCATGATTGACAATACTTGTGGATTCGAGCGAATGTCCTTTATGGACGGGTTCTCAGGATATAATCAAATTAAGATGTATCCCGATGACGAAAAGCACACCTCCTTCAGGACACCTCTAGGGGTATATTGCTACACCGTCATGCCCTTCGGTCTGAAAAATGCGGGGGCAACCTACCAAAGGGCCATGAATGCCATTTTCCATCGGCAGATACGCAAAACGGTGGAATGTTATGTCGACGACATTGCGGTAAAAAGCCGCACTAAAGGTGATCACATAGCAGACCTGAGGGTGGTCTTCGACATCATGCGGGCTCATCAATTGAAGATGAACCCCACCAAGTCCTTCCTGGGGGTAGCCAGTGGCAAATTCCTAGGGTTTGTCGTGACTTCCACAGGAATCCATTTGGATCCGGAGAAAGTCCGCGCTATCCGAGAGATGCAACCCCCCAGAAGCCTCAAGGAGCTCAGAGGACTACAAGGACGATTGGCATACATCCGCAGATTCATTTCAAATCTCTCCGGGAGATGCCAACCCTTCGCTAAGCTAATGAAGAAGGGCGTTTCGTTCATTTGGAACGACGCTTGCCAGCAAGCATTTGAGGAGATCAAGCACTACCTCACCCAACCACCAGTCCTGGCAGCTCCGGTATCCGGAAAGCCTTTCCTGGTGTATGTCCGATCAATGGATCATTCGTTGGGAGCTCTACTAGCTCAGAATGATGACCAGGGGCGAGAACAAGCAATCTACTACCTAAGTAGAACGATGATCGGAGCCGAACATCGGTACAACCCGATCGAGAAGGAATGTTTGGCACTGGTGTTCGCCATTCAGAAAATGCGACACTATCTGGTGGGCCAAACCATAAATGTCATATCCAAAGTCAACCCCCTGAGGTTACTTATGACAAAGCCTTCTTCACTAAATGGCCGGCTGGCAAAATGGGCCATATTGCTATCACAATATGAGATGCATTTTCTGCCACAAAAGGCTATTAAGGGACAAGCGGTGGCGG
This sequence comes from Agave tequilana, assembly GCA_038442645.1. Lineage (NCBI taxonomy): Eukaryota > Viridiplantae > Streptophyta > Magnoliopsida > Asparagales > Asparagaceae > Agave > Agave tequilana. Next base: position 16,153 of record JAVJIF010024878.1, on the reverse strand, counting down.
ACTTCTTAGCTGAACACCCAGATCCCAGGGCAGCCAAACTCTACGAGGATCTCCCAGACGAGGTCGCCGAAGCCTGCCTGACCCAGACATTGTTCGAAGGACAAGTATGGCAACTTTTCTTCGATGGCGCATCAAGAACAAGCTCTAAGGGACATACAGTTGCGGGGGTAGGAGTAGTACTCGTCTCCCCACAAAATTACGTGATTCCCCGAGCTATCTCGTTAACCGAGCCCTGTTCCAACAATGTGGCGGAATACAACGCTCTTTTGATTGGGATGCAATTCGCCGATGAGATTGGCGTTAAAAATCTCGAGGCATACGGTGATTCTAAACTCATCGTCAGCCAAGTTCGCGGAGAGTATGAGGTCAGGCATGAAGATCTAGTACCCTACTACAACGCGACAATCCACATGGCCGAGAGGTTTTCAAACTTCTACATCGACCATGTACCGCGCAAGCAAAATGCGCATGCAGATGCACTTGCATCCCTTGCTGCCTCCTTAGCTCTTCCAGCTGGAGCAATGGAGAAGGTATTCGTCTATAGCCACGACCTATACTGCCCAAAAAGTCCCCTCGGAGACTACCAGAGGTCAACGGGAGATCGTCGCGGTAAGGAAACACTTGAAGTGTCGACCGATCCAGAGCTTAAAGACTGGCGATTCCCCTACATTGATTTTGTCTTGTACGGCATCTTGCCCGAAGACACCAGGGAGGCGGCTGCCATCCGAAGGAAAGCCTCCAAATTCTACTACAATGCGATTTCGCGAACATTGTATCGTAGATCGCATGACGGGATCTTACTCCGGTGCCTCTCATCAAAAGAAGCCCACGAAGTGTTGAAAGAAGCCCACGATGGTACGTGTGGAGCTCATCAACCTGGCCCGAAGCTGGCAAACCGACTCCAAAGATTGGGTTACTACTGGCCCAAGATGGTTGCCGATGCTGTTGCCTATGCCAAAAGATGTCACGCCTGTCAAATACATGGCGATTTCATCCATCAAGCACCAGGATACCTCCACTCTACGACCTCTACCTGGCCGTTCGAAATGTGGGGGATGGACGTGGTTGGTCCTATCAGCCCACCATCATCAAAGGGACATCGGTTCATCCTAGCGATAACCGATTACTTCTCAAAGTGGGCCGAAGCTATCCCTTTGAAAGAGGTGAAATCTTCTAACGTGATCAAGTTCGTGAAACATCACGTTATTTACCGCTTCGGTGTGCCTCGGCGGATTGTCCATGACAATGGACCCCAGTTCATCAGCCAGGCTTTTCAGAGATTCTGCGCCAAGTTCAGAATCCAGAGTGTGTCATCAACGGCATACTATCCGCCCGCTAACGGCCTCGCAGAAGCTTTCAATAAGACTATTGGCAAGCTTCTCAAGAAATTCGTCTCGAAAAGTCAACGAGACTGGGACGATAAGTTGGGCGAATGCTTATGGGCCTATCGCACGACTGTGCGAACCCCAACTAAAGCCACGCCATTTTCCTTGGTGTACGGATGCGAAGCCGTCCTTCCACTGGAAATCTAAATTCCATCTCTTCGCGTCGCCTTGACAGCGGAAATGACAACAGAGGAGAAGCATCGACAGCGACTCCAAGAATTGGAAGCCTTGGACGACAAGCGTCTTCAGGCCCAACAACAAATCGAGCTTTACCAAGCCCGTATCACCAGAGCCTTCAACAAGAAAGTCAAATCGCGAACTTTCAAGAAGGGCGACCTCGTCTTAGCCGTCCGAAGACCCATGGTCATGACGCACAAGACGAAAGGAAAATTCCAACCCAAATGGGAAGGACCGTTTGTAGTAGAGTCAGTCTACTCAAATGGATCGTATCGCCTCATAACCTCAAATGGCGATACGCTCATGATGCCAATCAATGGCAAATTCCTGAAGAAATACTATCCCTAGATGGCATTCTTCCACCGATCAAGTTAAAAATACACCTCTGATCAAAAACATCCGACGCCCTCGACGGCTAAGGATAGAGGAAAATGTTGGCCTTTAAGCCCACATAAGTCCTCGACAACTCATCATGCTGAGGGGAATAGCATGGCTAGCCCAACTCAAACGGTAGTTGGTAAAGGCATGTCAAACCCGTTGACAGCTGAGGATTTGCTAAAAATCCTAAGGGACACGTCCCCATTTGATCCGACGCCTCCGACGGCTAAGGATAGAAGAACATGTTGGCTTTTAAGTCCAACATAAGTCTTCGACAACTCATCATGCTGAGGGGAATAGCATGGCTAGCCCAACTCAAACGGTAGTTGGTAAAGGCACCTCAAATCCGTTGACAGCTGAGGGTTTGCTAAAAATCCTAAGTGGACTTGATTCCACTCTTCCCTCCAAAAATCCCTTACCAATTCTCATCCATAGAATGGTAGGACCACAAAATGCAATCATTACTATGTTAACACTATACCTCTGGTAATGAATACTCTTCGTCGAGTACAAACCTGGCTTGTTAACTCTGCATAGAGTAACAAACTCTCAAATTTGCCAAGTTAACACTATACCTCTGGCACCTCAAATTCCACTTGTCAATTCTCATCAACAGAATGACAGGTTCTCAAATTGCTCCTATCGCAAGCAAATCCTTGTCAAGTTAATATCACACCTCTGACAAAACTACTGTTTAAAGTTAACATTACACCTCTAAGCAGTACATCGAGTGCCTGTCAAGTTAATATCACACCTCTGATAGTCACCTTTCTTCAGACTTCCATATCGAAGCTGAAATAGACGATGCCAAGTTAACACTACACTTCCAGCATCCGAGTCATTGCTAAGTTCAACAATACACCTATGGCTATGACCTTTCCTCGACTTCCTTGTCCAAGCCGAGATGAACGATGCCAAGTTAACACTACACTTCCAGCATCCGAGTCATTGCTAAGTTCAACAATACACCTATGGCTATGACCTTTCCTTGACTTCTTTAAGCCAAGACGACTAATGCCAAGTTCAACATTACACCTCTAGCATTTCTATCACTGTTAAGTTAAACATCACACCTATGACAGTGACACCCTCAGTTTTCCCAAATAAAACTGAGATGCTGATGAGTTAGGTTAATATCACACCTCTAACTCACGTCCTTGTCAAGTTAACATTACACTTCTGACAAGACTACTTCTAAACCGTTAAGTTAATATCACACCTCTAACGGTAAAAATCTTACTAGATTCCCCACGAGTCTAGTTTCATTTGATATTCTCCCCAACCGAGTATCAAATTCATTTTGGAGGCAGTGTTGGTTAACATTACACCAATAAACAATGCTTCCATCAAAATCCCCAGCTGATCTTAAATCAAGTTAATCCTAAATCCTTGATAAAAGTTCACCCTCTCTGGGGATACACACTCTACTCGTCACTTTCTTTTATAAAGTGGCGGGTCCACCAAAATTATTCTTTTGCTTCTAAAACAAAACGTTCAAGACAATAGAAAGAGGCAAAAAGAAAAGTGTCACTTTTATTCATATCCAAACACATGAAAGTGATACAAAACGCTCTCTTATACAATAAGATTGAGTGTTACAATTAAGGAGTACAAAGAAGTCCCTCTCTCTCTCAGAGGCCGTACTCACTCCTTGAAACCGCATCTGATCCCAGGTGCACAATTGGAGCCGGTTGCACTTTGATACGTGACGCCAACTTTGAAAGCGCCCTAGCTGACCAAGCCAAGAGCAATGGTGTTCTTGAGGTCCAGTGGCAATAGAAGGTCCTGCAACCCTTCGTTCAGGCGCGTCTCTTTCCCTAGCAGATCATCCAACAAACATGGAGTCACTCTTGGGGTGAGAGCAGAAGTTTCGGAGTCATCACAAAGGATGCCACCCTCCACTTAGTCCGGCGGCAGCAAAAAGTCCGGCAACTCTTCCTTCAAGAATTGATCCTTCCCCCAGCAGAAGACTCAACGGACTTTAACTGTCCTCGATGTCACTTCTGGGGTTTCATCACCATCCCTTTCCCCAGCAGGCCATCCAACGGAGTGTCCTTGATGTGACTTCTGGAGTGAGAGAGGAAGAGGATCTCATCCGCCGCCGCAACCGCCGGACCACCCTCGCCGGTACTCAGCCTATCCGTCTCTTGCACCAGATCTGAAGAGATCTTGGCGAGGGTTGGGTCCTCGTCAGAGATGTAATATACTCTCTTATAGGTGACGAGGACCATAATATATTCTCTCATAGGTGAAGGTTGAACGAGTTCGCCGACCGAAGTATTCTTCCAAGGGCCCAGCAAGCCTGCAAGGAACAAAAAGAGAGAATTAGAACAATCTGCAGCTTAGTGTAAACAGAGAAAAACTAAGTCAGCAGAGGCAAACGCGGGAATGATCCACGCAGTCAGCCAAATGCGGGAATGATCCATGCAGTCTACCAAGACGCAGGAATGACACGCGCAGCAAGCCAAACTGTTGCGTCAGCAGAGACAAACGCGAATCAAAACGCGGTCCCATTCTGTGCCTAGGTCAAAGAGCACAAACGCCGAAAAGGCACAGACGCCGAAAATTGCCATCTCCATGAACAGGAGTTGCAAGGTGCGGGTCTGAAACCTTTTTTGGAATTCGTCCAAGGCATTGGCCATGAAACGCGCTAAGGCATAAGCCATAAAACGCGCCAACACCAAGGGCCAAAGATTCCTGCACGCGCGTCCGGAGAAGTTCAGGTCCATGGTACAAATTCCAGAAGGAATGCACCAATGCAGACTTCATGAGGGGGTCCAGATGACATGAAGCCAAGGTACAGGCCATGGTGAATCTAAAATGTCATGGTGAAACGAACGGCATACCCGTGGAGACCTCCGTCAAGAGTTGTACTCTCTGCACCAGGACGCAAACGCGGTCACCGGGCAAAGAGTTGTTTTTCTCCTAAAGAGACCAAACAGGAGCTTAAAAGCCCTGGGTCATCTTCAGAGCCATCCTCATCCATGGAGACAATTCGCTGAGGAAGATGAAGGTTCTCAAAGCGCTCTCTCTTTCAAAAAACAAAATAGTCCAAAGGCAGGATTGAAGGGAGAAAGGACGCCCTATTTATAGGCAGCTCCTGATAACAGCGGTTAATGGCCCCGTAATCTGAACCGCCGGCATTAATAACTGCACAACTGCCAAGATCCAATAAAGGCCGGACGCGTGTAACGCTGCTTCGAGAACCGCCGCTGGCGCTGATCTCCAACCGCCCGCACTGGTTTCTCATTTAAGAGAATCAATACTCAAGCCCAATCAGCTGCCTGACGCGTGGAGCCAAATCATTGTTTGAACAGGGAAGATCATGCGTCGCGACCCCGCCACAAGTCAGAAGTTGACACGTGGAGCAGTTCATTTAATGAACCGGGAGATCCGCGCGCCAAAAGGCGAAATCTCGCCTTTTCCCCAGGCCAGCTGGCGGCGTAATCATGACATGGCACAGGCGCACGCCCCAAAGTACGCGGCTCTTCGGTGGACATGCCCCGTCAGCATCATCATAAATGCACCCAGAAAATCGCGTCTGCCTTATGAAGATCGGTCGCGTTCTCATCGCCAAAAGATCGCGTCTCGCTAAGAAGTCGCGTCTTTAAAGCAGTTTCTGCTTTTTCAAAAAGGAACCTGCGTCCAGTCTCCTGCTTCTACAAGTCAGTTCAACAGTACACTGACGCAAACAGACAACCAACCACTCCCGGCCAAAAGCGCACCCGTGACAGACTAAAAGCAATCGGGGAGGTCTAGACTGTGTATCTAGACACTCAACACGATCAACTCTGACGGCTTCAAAGAGTTCAACAGTACACTCACGAAGACCAATTCCAGATAAGATCAAACCCGAAGCATCAACAGTCCAGTCATAAAATGCGAACACGGCTAAGATCCAAAGTATTCCGAAATCCGTCCCATTCAACTGCGGAATATCAGAAACTTTGGAGGGGTTCTGTAGGCTGTCTAAAAATGACTAACAGACCAGCCATTAAGGAAGCAGAGTCTCAAGCTCTAGACGCGAGAAATCGATGCTCGCGTCTCAGCATTAAGACGCGTTGGCTCTACACCCGCGTCACAACGTTCAGACGCGTCGGCCCGAAGCCCGTGTCTCAGCATCCAGACGTGAAGGCCCGAAGCTCGCGTCTCAAACTTCAAGGCGCGTTGGCTCGACGCCCGCGTCTCAAACTTCAAGGCGCGTTCGGCCCAACGCCCGCGTCTCAGTTGCAACTGCCCTGATTGCGGGGCCAGTCACCGCGCATGTAGCGGGTAGTGGCCCCTCATTCGGGAGCGTTTTCAGGAGGCACCTTCACCCCCTGAGATCCCTATAAATAGCCTTGTTTGCTATGAAGAGAGGATCGGAGTTTTTTGGGAGAAGGGAGAGAACCTTGAGAGGATCGAGCTTGGCAGAAGATCGGAGTTTTGAAGAGAGAGAGAGCTTTGAGATAGGGCATCATCAAAATCGATCGAATCCAGGCAGGAGGATCATCAAGAGAGAAGCACGACTCTTCAGCGAGCTTACTGAGTACTAGCCGCTCTTCGCCTACCTCCTCTTTGAGAGTTTTGGTAGACGGAGCTGAGTTACTCTTTCTACCGATCGAAGAGAAGACCCCCGACGGTCCAGAACGGTCATCTGGTCAACGGAGAACAAGATTCACTCTCCATCGCCACACGAAGAACCCAGCTTTAAACAAAGGGAAGATTCAGACATCCTCCCTCCCTTGTAACTGGAAAAGAGGGAAGAGTAGTTCTTTTGGTTGTAATCGTTTCGCTTGAATCAAGAAAATCTTTTACAGCTAAAACCACTTTCTCAGACCACCAAAGTTTTCCGGCCCTACAACTGCGACCAAGGTCGCTGTGTATTTTATTAAGACTAAACAGCAACAACTGCGATCTAGGTCGCAGTTGTTGCTGTTTAGTCTTGGTCGCAGTTTATTTTATTAATACTACAGTCAGAAACTGCGACCAAGGTAGCAGTGTTGTTGTTGAGTAAGACTAAAGTCCAGCAACTGCGACCAGGGTCGCAGTGTATTTATTAAGTCTGCGTCCAGCAACTGCGACCAATGTCGCAACCTTTTCATTTTAAAAATTTTTAAGGGTGAAGTAATATAATTATTAACTGCGACCAAGGTCGGAGTGTTGTTAAGGATAAAGATGGTCGCAGTGTACATGGTTAAATGTGACCAAGGTCGCATTGTTGTTGTTGATAAAGATGGCCAACAACTGCAGTCTTAGGTCGATTTACATGGACTGCGACATTGGTCGCAGTACGTTAAGTAAGTGTTTTCCTTTAGATTAACATGCATAGCGACCAAGGTCGCCGTGTTCTTGTTTTATTAAGTGTTGTTTTGGATTAAGTCATTTTTTTGAATCTAAATGAAAAATGAAAAGTTGTCTGTTGTCTGATGCGGTCAGAAACTGCGACCAAGGTAGCAGTGTTGTTGTTGATTAAGATTAAAGACCAGCAACTGCGACCTTGGTCGCATTGTATTTATTAAGTCTGCCTCCATGGTCGCAGTATTTCAACCGATACATAGTAGTAAAAAATGTAATTCACACAAATAACTTTAGAAAACAGATTTATATATATTTAAAAGAAAAACTCCCATAAATAACTCAATTGATTTATATATATTTAAAAGAAAAACAAAATACAATTTTTTAACTTCTAATCGTCGTCATCACCATAGTAATCAGATTCGTCGTCAAGAGTCATGCTTTCGTCTTCTGTATCGCTTTCGTCTTCTGTCTCTTCCTCCTCTTCAGGTACAGTCTCATCGTCGCTTTCTTCCTCTTCATGTTTGTGTTTTGGTTCATCAATGAACTCCCAGAAAGGGTCGTCTGTATCAAGTTCAGATTCTGACCCATAGCGAGACATTGTTTCAGAACTAAACATAAAATCATCATTTGATGATTGGCTTCTTTCCGGTGAAGACGGTGGTGATGGTGAAGACATTGTTTGAATGTATTGGCTTCTTTCCGGTGAAGAGGATGGTATGTTTTTAATCCTTTGCTCATGACCCTTTATATATTTTTAATCCCGGAATTCCAAAAGGTTTAAGCTCTCGGACCACGTGAATATCTCTCAAATATATTTTCTATCTTTTCCCAAAAATTGTATACTTCCTAGGTGACTGTTCAGTTATCCAAAACAGTTTAAAAGTTAATACACTATAACTTTAAATTACTTTGAACTCCAAAACAGTACATTATTGCGACCAAAGTCGCATTGGGAACTGATAAATGATTAACTGCGACCATAAATTGCATCCATAGTAGGACTGCGACTATGGTCGCAGTGTTTAAGAGCAGCAGTCGCAGTTTGGATATGTAATTAAAAGAGCTTATAAGTTAATATATTGAGAAAGAGACCTTACAAAAAAAAAAATTAAAAGCTTTTAAAAGAAGACAAAATATAATTGAATATCAGAAGATCAGGAAATCCTAATCCTCGTCATTATCACCATCATAAGCAGATTCATCGTCTTCATTCTTCTGCTCTTCCTCTTCATCACTTATTTCCTCATCATCTTGCTGGTTTTGAGGTTTTTTTGTTTCACCGATGAACTCCCAGAATGGATCGTCTCTATCAAGCTCTTCGTCTGACCCGTTTCTAGGAAGCGAGCCTACAGCATCAGAGGACATGCTTTCATCAAGCATGTCTCCGTCAAGTGGCAGAGGAATATGTCTTCTTCACTAACCCACATGAAAAATTCATTATCATCATGAATAGGAGTATCAGTTAATACATTATTTGATGTAGTGAGATAGTCAAAAGGAGTGAAGTCCAGACTGGTATCAGATTCACTAGAATATCCTAAAGACAAAGGACCGGTGGGGGATTGATTGAAGTTGAATTCTGAGTGTTCAGAGGAAGAAGATGGGGAAGACATGATTCAAGAATGAATTTTTTTTTGGAAGTTTTTGAAATCAATTGAAAAGGAAGAGCAAAATTATAGTTTTTAGGTATGAGGTAATATATTAGTTACAAGCATTATATAAAGGTCAATATTGTGGAAGAACATGAATAGTAATAATAATTGTTACAGGTGAGGGTTGAGTATGGTAGGAAGTGGTAAAAAAAATTAAATATTAATTGAAGATTATTGCTGGAGAATCCGAAGTACAAATTAACTTTTTATAGAATTGTTTGGCTATATCTTTAGATTATGTATGGTGCACATCTTCCTTTCTCGAGATTAAGATTAGTGCATATCTTTTTTTCTAGACTGGTGTTGTATCACGGTAGATATAATATTAATTACTTCTTTTACAGAAGGCATGAGAAAGAAGATTGCGAATTTGGTCGCAGTACCGAAGGAGGTCGCATTGCTATGCGATAGCATTTTTTGTCTTGTATTCTTTATTCTGTATTAAGTCTGCGACCATGGAATGTTTTTTTACTTTTGAATGCTAGAAGTCGCAGTCGTCATTTAAAAGGGGTATTTTTGTCATTTTGTTTCACGATTGTTTAGGCGGGATTTTTTTGATTTTTTTGGCGCCAACACTCTGCGACCGATGTGTGGCCTATATTCAGCCACGTCCCGCAGGCTGAGAAACTCTCTCAGCCCGCAGGCTGAGGTACAGATAGCCCATATATATATATATATATATATATATATATATATATATATATATATATTATATATATATATATATATATATATATATATAAAGGGGTTACTGTACCTCAGCCGACGGTTGAGAGAGTTTCTCAGCCGGTATGACGTGGCTTCATATTAGCCGCAGAGAAGTCAAAAATTTAGGCGGTAAAAGGAGACCCTCAACCACTTTTCGTTACCCATTGACTAAAATACCCTCAGTTTCACTTTTAATCTGGCTACAACTGTTCCTCCACTAAAAAAATATAGATCTGAAATTTTTAAGTTTTTTCAAACAAAAAAATTACAGATCTTAATTATTAAATTTTAGAAAAATAAATTATTTTAAAGAATGTAACCATGGTCGTATTAATGTTCAAGTTTTTTTTGAAAGATGTTTAATCACATAAAAAATCTATTACTGTTTATTTTATCTTATTTTTTATTTTCTGAAGATGCAATCGAAGTCGCAGTTTCTGAAGAGAAAACTATTGGATTTAAATTTTTAAATATCATTTTCACTTTTTAGATTTATTTTTGTTTTACATTGCGACCTTAGGTCGCAGTGTTGCAGCTTTTTTTTATTTTTTCGATTAGGGTCGAAGTATTTTTCGACCTTGCTAAGCTAAATAGGATACTGCGACCGTGGTCGCAGTCTTATGAAATAAGAGTCGCAGTCAATTGAAGCAGTGACAATAATCTCGCAAGTTAATTAATTAAGATGATTAGAAGATTGCGGCTTCGGTCGCAGTCTTATGTAACAACAGTTTATTTGAGAATGTTTTGTTTGATAACAATGTGACCTTAGTTATAATATTTTTTATTAAGTAATCTAAATAGAATACTGCGATCATGGTCGCATTCTTATGAAATAAGAGACATAGTCAATTGCAGTAGTGAACAAGATTTCAAAAGTTAGGTAATTAAGATGGTTAGAAAACTGCGACCGAGTCTTATGTAATAGCAATCTTTTTGAAAAGTTTTGTTTGATAACACTGCGACCTTGGTCGCAGTATTTTATAACTTATTTTTCACTTTTGCGACCAACGTCGTAGTCTTTTTATTAATAAATTTTAATTGGACTGCGACTTTGGTCGCTGTCTTGTAAAACAAATGGTTTGAAGATGAAATTTCATACTGCGACTATGATCACAGAATTCAATTTATCTGACAATTTATTATTTTGAATGCGACCAAAGTCACACTCCTGATGAAAAGGACAGCTTTTAAATATTTTTTTCTGCGACTTCAGTAGCATCTCTGATAGATTGGTTATATATTTATGTGTATTTTATTTTGTCTTTCAGATTTTAAATTGAATAGTCAATATTTCCGATGATGAAAAATTTCGGATAGGCTTTTCTTTAAAAGAAAAAGAAGAAGAGAAGAATCACGATAAAAATATTGAATCTAACATCCCGAGGGAATATGAACATGTCAAAATAGCTGCTGGAGATCTAGATCTACAACTAAAAATTAATATCTGATCCTCTCGCTTTTTTAGAATGACATTCTCTACAAATCAAAATCTAGATCTGACAGTGTGAGGAAACACAGAGAGATGACATATAAAAAGGGACAAAATAATAATAAAGAATATAAACTAATACATTATTCCAAGAAAAGACAAAGGATATGGGCTTTTAGTAATTTCAATTATTTTTCAAATGTGGGGCGTCATTTTAGATTGTCGAATTATGTGACTCATAATGTGCCACGTCACCGCAGGCTGAGAGGGACTCTCAACTGTCGGCTGATATACATATTTCTGATATATTTAACCATTAGAGATGGAGATGATGGGAGCTAGGGGTGCCGATCTATGATGGGTTGGGTTAGGTGAGGTGGGGTTGGATTGGGTGGGGGGTTGGGTGGTGGGGGTGGGGTTGGATTGGGGTCGTTTGGTTCATTCAATATAGTTAAGGTCAAATGAAATCAAAGTCGTTGGGTTCATTCAATTCAATAGTAGTATGATGATCATAGTATACAATTATTAAAGTTAATGAAATATTCTCTCTAATTGAGTGTAACTAATGATTTGAAAGACTAAATTCCAGTTCAAGAGATTTGAGAGAATAATATAAAATATGAAAGATTTGAGAGACTAAAATCTAATAAACCCATAAATATATCTCTCTTCCGCCTTTAGCCCATATTTGAAGTTAGACCTCCAGGCCACTGATTAGAGATATAATTAAATGGATCTCCTATTTATAGATGTCTGGGACCTTTCTTGGCTGGAGGAACTCATGTCCCATATTAGTTTTATCTAAAATTGAAATACATTGATTTCTTTTTCTTTTCTGACTTTGCATCCTACTGTCTTCCCTTACTTGCCCTTGAATATAACCAAGATATGCCCATTTAAAGCAAAAATTATATACTTCTTGGAAAATGTTATCCTCCTATGGTTTCTAGCATATTTCTTATCATCCTATAAATCCTAATCCTAAAGAATTTTAAGCATTTTTTTTTGCTAATAACTTAACTAACTGCCCACGGGATTCATCGAGCGACCTCCGCGAAGCAAACTCCGGGCCTGACCGGAGCCATATTGAAGGAAAAATAAATATCTTTATTGTGAGATTCGAACCAGACTCGTGAGGCCAACGGATTGAACCAGTCACAGGAGACTAAGAACATTTAAGTTGAACGAGATAAAAGGTTAGAAGGGGAAATGAAGCTTGAATTAGCTTCAAACTAAATGAAACAAAAATAAAAATAAAAAGAAGAAGAGGGAATAAAAATATCTGATCATGAATATATTCCTAATTCAAGCTTTACACACTATTTCAATCTTCTTCTTCTTTTTTTTTTTAAGCTAAGTTATGATACTTTCCCAGGAGCCAACTTTTCCCAAGATATGCATGTTAATGTTGTGTGATGTCTTTATCCCAACTTGAAAAATTGAAGGAAACCTAAAATCTAGAATGTACGGGAGCATTTCCAAAATGGCCACCAAAACCCAAATCACCGCAGATTCCTAGCCATCCACTTGGAACCGCGGTACTCCACAGAATGAGAATTGTGGAAATAGATACTGTAGATTGGGGATTTGCAAAATCTTAGAAAAGGAAAAGCCCTATTTTTATCTTGAAGATATTGGTACTCACTAAATTGATTAACACATTTATCAGATTATTACAAGAGTGTCATTAATTTTTTGAACACTTTTACCTTCCCAAAAAGATCCAAAATCCCCCTCTTTTCTTCTTTGCCCAGTTTGTCATATCAGACGAGCCTCCTCCTTTCGCGAGAGGCCGCCTCGGTTCGCCGCCTTCCCCTACCTTTCCCGCCCTCACCCCCCTCTTCATCCTCTGCCCTCCCCCGTCCTCCCCCTAATCGCCTCCCCCCGATCTCCGTTCAGCCACTCTGACCAAGCAGAGATTGATCTGTTCGGACGGAGTTGTCGAACAAAGATGAGGGGAGACAAGGAATCGCGAGGGGGGGGGGGGGGGGGGGGGGGGGGGGGGGGGGAGCTTGGGGATGATCTTGAAAGCGCGAGAAAGAAGAAGAAGAGGGGGATGAGCTCGCGGACGACGATGATAGCTCGGAGATGACGGCTTAGGCTGAAATCAGGAAGAAAAAGTTGGGAGAAGGTGGCGGCGGGAGGGGGCAAGAGGGGGCTGTTGGGGGAGAGGGTGTTGACGACGGCGGGAGGCGGCGAAGCAAAATGAGAGGGAAAGAAAAAGAAAAGGGTGTTTTGGTCGTTTTTTAAAAATATAGAGAGTGTTTGCTGGTTGTCTTTATCAATTTTATGAGTGTCCTAATCTGCCGAATGTATTAATCAATTTGACAGGTGCTAATATCTGCCCCTTATCTCGAAGGGCAAGGAATGAGCAAGAAGCATGTTAAAGGACGGCCCACAATAAATACTCAGAGAGACCCAAACTCTGTCTTCCTAACTCCTTGGCCCCACGCTTTCTTACAAAGGCGTAACCTCATTATTAACATGAGATCTCTTGTGACTCAGCCCGACTTTACGGCCGAGTGTTGTATTAATTATCGGCAACCATGTGAGCATGATCAGGCGCCATGAACCTGATCTTTTCCGTGTTCAAATATGTTGTGACCTGTGATAATAAGTAATTTCGAATTTATATTAATATCTTATAAAAGAAATGAAAATACTGTATTTAGCATGTGTGTTTGCCTTTGTGCGTATCTAAGGAGGTTGACAAGGGCTAATCCAACTATTAGAAAAGAAAATAAAATCATGTGGTATGCACGTGCAAGAGAAAAGCAACCCGGTTGCATGATCTGATTGATTCAAAGCTTCTCTCGTTTATCTATACCTGTACTTACCCTAAAAAGCATCATTTGAAATGTTACAAAAAGATTTTTGTATGTCAATTTTGAGTTTAAGTGAAAAATTAACTATTTCATTTGAAAACTTTAGTTATAAATATAATTAGGCATGACTATTTTAATATTTTTTATTTTTTACTGATAATATATGTTTTAGAATTTAATATTTTTTTGAGCCTATTAATTTCAACAGGTTTGATCTTTTTTGGTGATTTATTTCTCTCTCTCTAATAACATCCCATCTCCCCCCCCACAATTTTTTTTTTCCCATTTCGATTCAAATACCTATTAAAACCATCTGCTGAGCAATAAATATGCAAGTTAATGAAGTACAAGTCGATATATAATAAAGAGATAAATCTAAAACGTCTATATAAAATATATACAATTATTTAAAATAACTGAAAGACCGAAATTTTTCTTACAAATAAAAAGTTTTCTTTTAAAGAAAAAATCGTAACAAAACGAAGAAAATTAATCTCAAATTTTTGTGTTTAATTAAGTTTCGAAAAAAAAATCTTATCAATTTTTAAATCATTAAAAATATTAGCATATTCTTTGCTATATTTTATTTCTTTTAGATAAGCACATGATAACTATCTCTTATAATTTTTTTCTCTCATATATATATATATATATATATATATATATATATATATATATAGAGAGAGAGAGAGAGAGAGAGAGAGAGAGAGAAATCTGTACCTCAGCCGCTAGCTGAGAGAGACTCTTTCAGCTGGCACAACGTGACTGAATTTTAACAACAATTTTGAGTGCTGGTACCATGATCGCAGTTTTATATGAGGACTATGATTAAGTCGTAGTATTTTTATGAGAACTGTTGCCATTGTCGCAGTCTTTTCTAAGGACTGCGACCTTGGTCGCAGTGTTTTTCTGAAGACTGCGACTTTGTCTTTTTCTGAGGACTGCTACTACGGTCGCAGTCCTAATTACACTCAAAATATATGATTTTTTAGGACTGCGACCATGTTACAGAGGACTACGATCATGTTGCTGTAAGTTTGCGACATATTGAAGTGACAGCGGCTGAGGTACAGATCTCTCATATATTATATATATATATCTATATATATATATATATAATATATATTATATATAGAGAGAGAGAGAGAGAGATAGACTTGTAATCCTTTCAAAAGGATTTGATCCCGGATCCTTCCCACTCAAATTCAACCTCAACATTCGAATACAAGATCCACTCCGTTGAAGTTGATCTATACTATTTCAAGTATCTATAAACCCAAAATCAAGTGTTTTAAATACTTTTTGCCCATCCATCAAGTAGGGGAAAACGGACGGCCTAAATAGTGAGTTGGTTAGTTTAACGGTGTAGAACATTTGAAATCTAACAAAATTAGTTTATAGAGGTTTTTAAATGTTTAGATCATAATGAAATGGCCGGATCGAGAATTTGTATGTCTAAAGACATAGATCTAACCAACTCACTACTTTCGGCCGTCCATTTTGCGTCGCTTGATGGATGGGCAAAAAGTATTTAAAACACTTGATTTTTGGTTTATATATACTTGAAATAGTATAGATCAACTTCAACGGAGTGGATCTTGTATTCAAATGTTGGAGGTTGAATTTGAGTGGGACTCCTTTTGAAAGGATACAAGTCTATCTCTCTCTCTCTCTCTCTATATATATATATATATATATATATATATATATATATATATATATATCTATATATATATATATTATATATATATATATTATTTTATACTTAAATTCAAATTGATAGTATAATACTGACTTTTCTTGATATAGTCAAAAATCAAATAGAAACGTAGCAAGAGAAGCGAAGTACAAACATCTTATTTGGTCAGGAGGAGTAATTTTTAAGCATGATTATTTAGAAAACATTTTACTAAATTATGATAAAGTGTAAATGTCGAAGTCCCTACTCGTAAATAGCTCAGAGACTACTTATTTTCCTATGTTTAATATCTTCTTTGTTTTTCTTTCAATGTTTTTTTACATTTGTTCAGAGAGATCCATAAAATAAAAAGAAGAATACAAAAAGGAAACACATAAAATTTAATGTAAAAAAATAATATTCTCTTATCCATAGTCCGATGTAACATAATATAACGAATCCTCTTATTTGCCAACATGTGTGAACAATGGGTTTGAAACAAAAAAAAAAAAAAAACCTTGATAGTTTTTATTACTGAAGAATTTGAATCTGAACGAGCAATTATTTTAACTTTATTACTTGATCCTTCTAGCTTGCAAATGGATCATTCGAGCCTCTACAAATCATCAAGGGTCTTT
>JAVJIF010024877.1:0-101460 GCA_038442645.1 Agave tequilana | reverse complement strand
TGTTGACTGAATTTTCCTGCACACAAAATATAGTATTTTAGAATATGATGTGCAAGTCTCAGTTCTAATCCGCGGTAGCAGGGCTATGCGGGTCGTGATCCTCAGGGAGGGACTGCGATGGAAGCGTTAAGCAAGTTTCTCTAAAGTTTTTATTTTTATTAGTTAAGTTAGAAAGGAAGTGGTATTTACAATGAATCGGAAAAGAAAGAATTGGGAGATAGTGATTTAATCTACAAAAATAAAATAAAAGAAAAGAAAAGAAAACTAACCTTGGTTGGAGAAAATATGTGAAAACCTAACACTTTCTACCTTATTTCGGAGGAGGCGTTGAACGCATAAATCATGGGATCGATCTCAGTCCGCTGTTCGCATTAGATCATCAAGCCTTGGGCAAGTATGAATTGATACGCCTCGAGGAGGAGAACATCTCCATGGAATATCGTTGGCACCACCAAGATTTGTTATACTTGTGGTTCGGTAATCGCTTGCATGCTCATCAAAGATCAACAGAAAGAAAATAGAAAAGAAAAAGAGAACAAAAAGAAAAGTAAAGCAATGACATAAATAAAAAATAAAAATTACCTTCATTATTTGAAACAATGGAGAAGAGAAGCATACATCAGTGTCACCCTCAACATAGCCATCTCCCTCTTTTGAAAATAAAAAAAACCCTAATTACAAAACTAGAAGAAAGAAGAGAAACCCTAAAAATCCTAACTTTGGCCCTTTGCTGGACGCTGGACGCGCTGTACGTTGCACTGCAGGGGGTATTTATAGGTGCAGAAGAGAGAAGAGTCCCGGATAAAGCAGCCCACAAAAAATGGTCCAGAGATAAGCTCGGATTGCCGCGGAATCTTGGATTTTGCCGCGGATTTGCGGCATTTTTGTGGAATCTGGCCACGCGCTTTGGCACGTGGCCTCACCTGGTCCGTCCATCTGGGCGCTTGCTTCTGGAAGTATGATCCTGGCTCTCCATATTGGGATTTCGAGATAACTTGATAATCAAGTTACCTAGATTTTGTTTTCTCCCAATCTCTTTTAAACGAATTTCCTTCTCATCTTTGGCTTTTATGCTCATCCTGCAAGAGTTTAGGGTTGGGTAGAATTCTATCCTTCCCTCATCTTTGATATTTGCAATTTTAGCCCTTGTATATTTGCACTTTTGACAATTGATATTTGCACTTTTACACCTGGGCTTCAAACATGGGCTTGGATCTGGGCTTTTGGGCTCTTTAAGCTTTATTTATTGTTAAAATAATAATTCGAGGCCTGCACACAATAAATTACAAATTATTAATAAATGTGCAGAATTAAATGAATAAATATGAAAATGTGATGGTAAATATGATGATAAAAATGCACTTTTCACTACCAATCACACCCCCCACACTTATCTTTTTGCTCGTCCTCGAGTAAAAACAAAGAAAAAGAAAAAGAAATGAAAAGTTAATCTAACCTAACTCACTTTCGTAGGAATCACGGTTGCACTTAGCATGTGCAACAAGCCGTTAAAACCCTAGGTTACCCTAGAGGACGAGTGTTGTCTCGTGAGGGTTTTCAGCGGATTACACCCACAAAATCCATAAAAAGGAAAATATTTGAATTATTATTGAAGAGACTAAGTAGTCTATAAGTTTTAGGATTATCATTTTTATTCATTCTTTAAACTTAGTCTTTATAAAGTTAATTGTTTTCCATTTTAGGTAAGAATTAAAATTGAATTTCTAATATAGTCTTTTTCGTTACCAAAAATCATATGCATCCTTATGTTTTTACAAGCAATTCCTTAACTTGGACTCTCATGCCTCTTTATTATTTTTATAACATCATCTAATTTTCTTTCGTGTAAGTATCAAGGCTTCTTGAGGCCCTTATACCTAACTAATTGACTATTAGATGTTTAATATAATTTTTTTTTTTTTGGGCATGTATAACTCATCTAATTTTCTTTCGTATAAGTATCAAGGCTTCTTGAGGCCCTCATACCTAACTAATTGACTAATAGATGTGTTAATACATGTATAATATTTCTCAGTTTTCTTAGGCTTTCTAATCCACCCATGTAGCGAACTTAAAGTCGATGACTCCCAAACCGGTTGGCTTTAGGGCACCAGGTGAGAAAACACCCCGCGGACTCAAATTCGAGTGAACTAGGCCCCAAAACTAAGGACTTATTTTTATTTACTACTCACCTTTAGGCATGAATACTTATGCTTCTTGAGGCACATGTATCCAGCTTAATTGGTGATTTTTTTTTTTTATGAGGCACAAGGTCTTTGTCTTAGAATCCTAGATATGTACTAGGAATGCACATTCATTAAGGTAAAAATTAAGACTAACTAATTATTCAATTTCTCCTCCTATACCTAAAATTTAAACAATTTATTTTTGACCAAGTTTTTAGAAATCCTAATCATGATTTTTCTAATCCTTAAAACTAACTTAGGTTTCTTTCAAAAAATAAGTCAAAATACTGTCCTTTTTATAACATTTTTTTTTAATTTTTTTTTAATTTTTTTTATTTTTTTTATTTTTTTTAGCAAATTTTTTAATTTTTTTTTTTTTTAGCAAATTTTGTTAGTGTCTACTTATGTTAGTATGTTAGTAAAGCCCCCCCCCCACTTATCTCATGCATTGTCCTCAATGTATGAATGAATGCATATATGCATGAAACAGAACAAGGGAAGGCGGAAGTTACCTTGGGTGGTGGTTCCGGAGGTGGTCTAATTGGTCCACGAAATGCGGCCCAATCAAGATAACAAATAATTTGGTGAAACCCACCAGAAATTTTCCTTACATAACCCACTAAAATATATATATAATCATTTTTAGTATTTCCACCCCATCAAATTTTCAAATTTCATAATAAATTTCAGAGTTAATTGTCTCAACCTCCTTGTCCCAAAATGGAGTATGAAAAGATGGAATTATTGACTTGGACAATATAGGTGCGGGAACGAATACCGACTCAGGGAAAATGCTTAAATCAAGTAAGGGCTCAGGAGTCGGGCTAGGTTCAAGAATTGGGTCCAAGTCAAGAAATTGAAACTCAAGTCCACAATCTTCTTCCCACAATGGAATGTGACCTAATATGGGTGATATCTCTTTACTTCCAATATTAAGGAATTCTAGCTCATCGCCATTCAATTCTTCAAAACTAAGGTCAACATCTTCCGTCAGAATTGTACAATCAGTTTCAGAAGTAAAGAGATTGTGAGAATCTAGGTCAAGTTCAATATGATCATCTAAAATGGGTGATTCAATTTCATAATGAATTGGAATAGGATCCAATGTTGACTCGGGAGAAGTGAAATCAGGTGGAGACACTGGAGTCATTATTGGATCAGAAAATAAATTGAATCATCAAGTGGGAGATCATGATCATATTCATGCTCAAGTTCTATTTCAGGAAAGGAAAAACTGCCAAATTATCAAGAATTGGAGTTTCGGCAAGTTCAGATGATGGCACTGAAATAGAATCTTGTTGTCCAAAGCAACTTGGTTCGTCGGCTCTAAGAGAGTGGTCAGCGATATCAGAATTTGCCGAACTGTAAGAACGCAAAAATTGAACCATCATATCTAAATCATGCTCGCGAGCTAATCTAGCCTGAGTCATGGCTTCAAGCCTCTTTTGGAATTGGATTTGGAAAGAGGAAGTGAGATCGTGATGAAGTTTGTGAATCGGTGGACTCACGCATCATCATGTGTAACGCCCCGATTCCACTGATACGGGGACGTCACTGCAACGTATATACGCAAGTCAGAGGTACCTTCACGTATATACGCTAAGCATCAGTACAGGCAAGAATCAGAGTACGGAAGCAAGTGGTGCATTATACATTCCAACACATGAGTACAATTACAAAGTTATCACCAGAGGTGATCCAATATTACATTAATATTACATCACTGATGCGCAATTGCGGGAATACAAGGAAATGAACAAGTCTTGGACGGTCTGCTGGAGATCCACGCTACCGCTGCGCCACTCTGATCAGCAACTGGAAGAATCCACACGCTCCTAGCTCCATGACCTGGACGTGAGGTCCAGGGGAGTCAGTGACACTCCCCAGGCGAGTAGTGATAGAATGCCAAGTGGCGAAGCAAGGACGAGCACAAGTGTGCATAGAACAAATTACTCAGGAAGCAGGTAGGTTAGAACAGGTATAGCATAAAAATCATAAAACAGGAAATCCGATATAAAGCTGATTACAAGCAAAAGTGATTGTATACGCTTAGGTCACGGTCCCATGAGAATAGTACATCGAAGGAATAATCCAAACAAGGAAACCCTCATATATATACCTTTATCTCATGCCACCGTAATATAAGCGTATAGAATCAAAGTTGCAAATCATATAAAGTCAAAACAAGAATACATCTCGGAAATCATAACAATAATAACAAGGTCCATAACATGTGTAATAGGAGTCATGACAGATGGACATAACAGGTATTATATTATTATTATTATTACTCGTCTGACCCATATATCTCGGTATGTGTCTAGGTGTGCACCCCAACACACATACATCCATATATAGCTAGGCGAGGGTTGTTAACGGAAGCAGATGGAGAACTGATAACACTTCTTATAGTAATTCCCATTCACCTGGGTCCGGTGTTGGAGGTCAATAATCCCCCTATTCAGTAAAAACAGATTCACTACCGCCAGTATATATATATATATATATATATATATATATATATATACTTTTATGTTATTACTATAAGCAAGGTATCATTCCGGCATCCATCACTTCCTCCCATAACCCATACAAGTTGTAGCTTATTAACATAATTATCAGATTTCGGGAATGAGCAATAACATAACAGTAATACATAACAGTGATCAGTACATAACAGTAATCAGGTACTACATTCCCTCTATCATGATAATTATAAGAATCAAGTGTATCATGCTGGGTTTAAGTGATAGCATGACAGGATGGTGATAACACACTAGATGTCAGGTGATATACATGTTTAAAAGGAAACATGAAACTAACAAGTCTGAAATAATGACAAGTGGTAACATGGAAGTGACTCAAAGTCCAACGACCACGAAGGGTCGGCCACGCATGATATAAAAGCGGTAAAAGACATATAAACATGAAATAGAAATATGAAGCGAAATACTTATCGACCGAGAACTCAAATAGAGTCGAGAGAAAGCGAGACTACTCGCATAATCAAAGAAATAGGAGGATAGCGAGAACACTCGCATAATCAATGAAATAGTAAAGTCAAGAAGATAGTGAGAACACTCACCTAATCGACGATAAAAATAGGAAAGCAAGAGGAAAGCGAAAACGGAAGGTAAGAGGACAGCGAGAACACTCGCCTGAATCACCGAAAAGCCGAAAGGTCCGGAATCCATGGAACTCGGGACGCGCCATGATAATAATATGTAGAGAGAGAAAGTGAAGAGGTTTTGATGGTGGTGGTAATTTTGGAGAAGGTAAAGGAAAGGTGGAAGCTTTGGTGGAGTTTTGGAATTTGTGGTGGTTTACATGGAGATGGAGGAGGAAGAAGATGAAGGTAAAGGGTTGGAGAAGTTGTAGTGGTTGTTGTTGTGGTTGAGATGAAGAAGGAGTTGGTGGAGGCTTTGGCTTTGGTGAAGTGATGAAGAGATGAATGAAATGAAATGGAGAAGGAGAGGTATTTATAGAGTTTTGGATTTGGGAAGGTGATGCAAATAAAGAAAAGAGAGGGGGCTATTTGCAAAATGGGAGGGGGTGAGGTGTTTCTCTTGGCCAATGGTGGCTTGCCATGGTGAGGGGTGAGGTGGAATGGAAGTGTGTGGAAGTTGGTGAGGTGGAGATGGTGAGGTGGAGAAGAAGCTTGTAGAAGCTTTTGGAAGAGTGTAGAAGTTTGGAGAAACTTGGTGGAAAAGAAAGGAAACTTAGGGTGGAAGTAAAAGGAAAATAAAGAAAATAGAAAAAGAAAATAAAAAGGGAAGATATTTGGTGGAGAAGCTTGTTGGAGAAGCTAAAGGAAACTTGGAGTGCTAGTAAAAGGAACTTGGAGAAGAAGAAATGGAAGCTTCTAGAATATGGTGGAAGTTGGAATTTTGGAGGAAAAGTCAAAGTTTGTGGAGGAAGCTAAAAAAATAAAGGAAAATGAAAAAGGAAAAGAAATTAAAAAGGAAGATATTTTCTTGGTCTCAAAAAGTGAAACTGTTAAAAAAGACTGCTTCCCGAGTTTGAGTCGAGGATGCGGAAAACATTCGGAAAAATACCGAAATCGTCCCGAAATCAAGTATTTCGTAACGACTCGCAAAAATTACCAAAAATCAAGAATAATATTCTAAGACTCATGGTGAAATTCGTTTAAAGAAATAATATATAGTTTTAAAACTAAAAATCCCGGATACTGGCCGTTACCGACTCCGGTGGAATTTTCATAAAATCAATAAATCCTCAGAAAAGAATGTAGGTAGAAAATATGATTCTAAGAAATAATGTCTAAAGAACCATTATGAAATTCCAAGCTGTTTGTAAAATAAAAATCTAGGAATCGGTCAGCGACACTGGCCGACACCGGTTTGAAGAGATTCCATTTAATCCAGGAAAATTCCAGAAAATCATATAAAATCTAAAATATTGGAAAATAATATTTAAACTGAAATCGGTCAAATACAAGAAGTAAATCAAAAAAATACGATCGAAAAACTGAATACGTAACTAAGTACGTATTCCGGGAATGGGGTATTACAATCCACCCACCTTACAAAAAATTGCGTCCTCGCAATTTCGATAAGGGGTAAATTGAACACAAAGGGGACAAAGGTGGAATAGAGGCTTCATAAAACCAAAACAGGGTAAAGGATGGAAAGGATTAGGAATCAAAGGAAGGATAGTCAAGAAATAGATAACTCTGCACTTGTAGTTGGAATGTATAACCAAGACTCAAGCGTTCCAGTTGCAAAATTATTTCCATTAATTTTGCCATCTGGACGTACTGAGGAAGTTAGAGCCTAAGCTCTGATACCAACCTGTAACGCCCCGATTCCACTGATACGGGGACGTCACTGCAACGTATATACGCAAGTCAGAGGTACCTTCACGTATATACGCTAAGCATCAGTACAGGCAAGAATCAGAGTACGGAAGCAAGTGGTGCATTATACATTCCAACACATGAGTACAATTACAAAGTTATCACCAGAGGTGATCCAATATTACATTAATATTACATCACTGATGCGCAATTGCGGGAATACAAGGAAATGAACAAGTCTTGGACGGTCTGCTGGAGATCCACGCTACCGCTGCGCCACTCTGATCAGCAACTGGAAGAATCCACACGCTCCTAGCTCCATGACCTGGACGTGAGGTCCAGGGAGTCAGTGACACTCCCCAGGCGAGTAGTGATAGAATGCCAAGTGGCGAAGCAAGGACGAGCACAAGTGTGCATAGAACAAATTACTCAGGAAGCAGGTAGGTTAGAACAGGTATAGCATAAAAATCATAAAACAGGAAATCCGATATAAAGCTGATTACAAGCAAAAGTGATTGTATACGCTTAGGTCACGGTCCCATGAGAATAGTACATCGAAGGAATAATCCAAACAAGGAAACCCTCATATATATACCTTTATCTCATGCCACCGTAATATAAGCGTATAGAATCAAAGTTGCAAATCATATAACAGTCAAAACAAGAATACATCTCGGAAATCATAACAATAATAACAAGGTCCATAACATGTGTAATAGGAGTCATGACAGATGGACATAACAGGTATTATATTATTATTATTATTACTCGTCTGACCCATATATCTCGGTATGTGTCTAGGTGTGCACCCCAACACACATACATCCATATATAGCTAGGCGAGGGTTGTTAACGGAAGCAGATGGAGAACTGATAACACTTCTTATAGTAATTCCCATTCACCTGGGTCCGGTGTTGGAGGTCAATAATCCCCCTATTCAGTAAAAACAGATTCACTACCGCCAGTATATATATATAATATATAGATATATATATATATATATATACTTTTTATGTTATTACTATAAGCAAGGTATCATTCCGGCATCCATCACTTCCTCCCATAACCCATACAAGTTGTAGCTTATTAACATAATTATCAGATTTCGGGAATGAGCAATAACATAACAGTAATACATAACAGTGATCAGTACATAACAGTAATCAGGTACTACATTCCCTCTATCATGATAATTATAAGAATCAAGTGTATCATGCTGGGTTTTAAGTGATAGCATGACAGGATGGTGATAACACACTAGATGTCAGGTGATATACATGTGTTAAAAGGAAACATGAAACTAACAAGTCTGAAATAATGACAAGTGGTAACATGGAAGTGACTCAAAGTCCAACGACCACGAAGGGTCGGCCACGCATGATATAAAAGCGGTAAAAGACATATAAACATGAAATAGAAATATGAAGCGAAATACTTATCGACCGAGAACTCAAATAGAGTCGAGAGAAAGCGAGACTACTCGCATAATCAAAGAAATAGGAGGATAGCGAGAACACTCGCATAATCAATGAAATAGTAAAGTCAAGAAGATAGTGAGAACACTCACCTAATCGACGATAAAAATAGGAAAGCAAGAGGAAAGCGAAAACGGAAGGTAAGAGGACAGCGAGAACACTCGCCTGAATCACCGAAAAGCCGAAAGGTCCGGAATCCATGGAACTCGGGACGCGCCATGATAATAATATGTAGAGAGAGAAAGTGAAGAGGTTTTGATGGTGGTGGTAATTTTGGAGAAGGTAAAGGAAAGGTGGAAGCTTTGGTGGAGTTTTGGAATTTGTGGTGGTTTACATGGAGATGGAGGAGGAAGAAGATGAAGGTAAAGGTTTGGAGAAGTTGTAGTGTGTTTTGTTGTGGTTGAGATGAAGAAGGAGTTGGTGGAGGCTTTGGCTTTGGTGAAGTGATGAAGAGATGAATGAAATGAAATGGAGAAGGAGAGGTATTTATAGAGTTTTGGATTTGGGAAGGTGATGCAAATAAAGAAAAGAGAGGGGGCTATTTGCAAAATGGGAGGGGGTGAGGTGTTTCTCTTGGCCAATGGTGGCTTGCCATGGTGAGGGGTGAGGTGGAATGGAAGTGTGTGGAAGTTGGTGAGGTGGAGATGGTGAGGTGGAGAAGAAGCTTGTAGAAGCTTTTGGAAGAGTGTAGAAGTTTGGAGAAACTTGGTGGAAAAGAAAGGAAACTTAGGGTGGAAGTAAAAGGAAAATAAAGAAAATAGAAAAAGAAAATAAAAAGGGAAGATATTTTGGTGGAGAAGCTTGTTGGAGAAGCTAAAGGAACTTGGAGTGCTAGTAAAAGGAAACTTGGAGAAGAAGAAATGGAAGCTTCTAGAATATGGTGGAAGTTGGAATTTTGGAGGAAAAGTCAAAGTTTGTGGAGGAAGCTAAAAAATAAAGGAAAATGAAAAAGGAAAAGAAATTAAAAAGGAAGATATTTTCTTGGTCTCAAAAAGTGAAACTGTTAAAAAAGACTGCTTCCCGAGTTTGAGTCGAGGATGCGGAAAACATTCGGAAAAATACCGAAATCGTCCCGAAATCAAGTATTTCGTAACGACTCGCAAAAATTACCAAAAATCAAGAATAATATTCTAAGACTCATGGTGAAATTCGTTTAAAGAAATAATATATAGTTTTAAAACTAAAATCCCGGATACTGGCCGTTACCGACTCCGGTGGAATTTTCATAAAATCAATAAATCCTCAGAAAAAGAATGTAGGTAGAAATATGATTCTAAGAAATAATGTCTAAAGAACCATTATGAAATTCCAAGCTGTTTGTAAAATAAAAATCTAGGAATCGGTCAGCGACACTGGCCGACACCGGTTTGAAGAGATTCCATTTAATCCAGGAAAATTCCAGAAAATCATATAAAATCTAAAATATTGGAAAATAATATTTAAAACTGAAATCGGTCAAATACAAGAAGTAAATCAAAAAAATACGATCGAAAAACTGAATACGTAACTAAGTACGTATTCCGGGAATGGGGTATTACATCATGTCTAAGATTGATGGTGGTTGTTGCTTGGACTCGTGCATACTCATCATTTCCCCGATAGATGGTTTTCTATTCTGAATGGGTGGATCTGAGTATGAATCTTGGGAAGAATGTGGACTAGATGGATATGGAGGACAATTTGGTTGAGAATTAGACTCGGGGGACTCGAAAGCCCATGAACTCTGTGACGAGTTGAAATTATTATGGAAATTATAGTCATAAGATGGGGGTGTGGGTTATATTCATTCGGATAAGACCATTCCGGCACACTAGATTGGTCAAAGTTAGGGTATGCCGGGTTGGTAATATCCGAATAATAGTTAGGGGTGTAATATGGATTAAAATTGGAATTATTCTTATATGCCATATCACACCAACACAAACACAACAACAAAAAAAGAAAATTTCTAACCTAAGTTAGGGTAGACCTAGACCTAGACGACTCCTAACTGGTTAGACTGTCCACGGGAGGTAGGGTGTAGACTTTGACCACAAGTTAATCAGCCAGGTCGGGGCAAGAGTGGTGGGAGGTTTTCTGTCAAAGACGTTCCTTAATTAAATAACCACCACACTTCGGGCTTTCGGCCCTCAATCCCCTTCCTAGACACTGATTTGGCAGGAGTCAACTTCCAACACCGTTCCCCCTTAGGATAATCTCCTAATTGAGTCCGAGTGTCCCTAGGGCCACGTCTACTAATTTTTAAGTTAGGCTTGGGTTAGTGAGTGCTCGGGATATGATTTTTGGGCTAAGGAAGGGTGATGAAATCCCCACCTTATCTTGTTAATGGGTTATACCCTTAAGATGAATTAGTGCAAGTGTACAAGATAAATAGATAAGAATAACTCAAAGCAGAAAATCAACCAAGAGATGAGTCCTATTCCTATTCACATGCAATGCGTACGTACCTTGCTCCTCCAGCACTCTTCAACAGTAAATAAAAATAATTGAAAAGACACGTGCATAATATGCAAACGTCTAATCAATTTTATCTTTAACAACAAATAATTTACTGTTGAATTAATTAGCAGTATACAGGTTTATCACAGAACAAACCCAACAGAGCAGAAAACAGTATTTGCAATTTGCAGAATCCTGCAAAAATTTCAGTGAGTAATCCTCTACTGTTGCCGCGTTTCCGCGGCTTTGGCCGCGGATCCGCGGCAATACAGTAGTCTCTGATGCTCTGCCTTCGAGGGCAGAGGCACAGAGGAGCTATATGTCCACTGCTGCTGCTGTATTTCTGTTTCCTATTCTCCAAACCTGCAAACAGAAAAGAATAAAGAATTAGTTAAAAATTAAATTTTGTTTTAGAGATAAACTTACCGTCCCTCCCCGGCAACGGCGCCAATTTGTTGACTGAATTTTCCTGCACACAAAAATATAGTATTTTAGAATATGATGTGCAAGTCTCAGTTCTAATCCGCGGTAGCAGGGCTATGCGGGTCGTGATCCTCAGGGCGGGACTGCGATGGAAGCGTTAAGCAAGTTTCTCTAAAGTTTTTATTTTTATTAGTTAAGTTAGAAAGGAAGTGGTATTTACAATGAATCGGAAAAGAAAGAATTGGGAGATAGTGATTTATCTACAAAAATAAAATAAAATAAAATAAAATAAAACTAACCTTGGTTGGAGAAAATATGTGAAAACCTAACACTTTCTACCTTATTTCGGAGGCGTTGAACGCATAAATCATGGGATCGATCTCAGTCCGCTGTCCGCATTAGATCATCAAGCCTTGGGCAAGTATGAATTGATACGCCTCGAGGAGGAGAACATCTCCATGGAATATCGTTGGCACCACCAAGATTTGTTATACTTGTGGTTCGGTAATCGCTTGCATGCTCATCAAAGATCAACAGAAAGAAAATAGAAAAGAAAAAGAGAACAAAAAGAAAAGTAAAGCAATGACTTAAATAAAAAATAAAATTACCTTCATTACTTGAAACAATGGAGAAGAGAAGCATACATCAGTGTCACCCTCAACATAGCCATCTCCCTCTCTTGAAAATAAAAAAAAACCCTAATTACAAAACTAGAAGAAAGAAGAGAAACCCTAAAAATCCTAACTTTGGCCCTTTGCTGGACGCTGGACGCGCTGTACGTTGCACTGCAGGGGGTATTTATAGGTGCAGAAGAGAGAAGAGTCCCGATAAAGCAGCCTACAAAAATTGGTCCAGAGATAAGCTCGGATTGCCGCGGAATCTTGGATTTTGCCGCGGATTTGCGGCATTTTTGTGGAATCTGGCCACGCGCTTTGGCACGTGGCCTCACCTGGTCCGTCCATCTGGGCGCTTGCTTCTGAAAGTATGATCCTGGCTCTCCATATTGGGATTTCGAGATAACTTGATAATCAAGTTACCTAGATTTTGTATTCTCCCAATCTCTTTTAAACGAATTTCCTTCTCATCTTTGGCTTTTATGCTCATCCTGCAAGAGTTTACGGTTGGGTAGAATTCTATCCTTCCCTCATCTTTGATATTTGCAATTTTAGCCCATGTATATTTGCACTTTTGACAATTGATATTTGCACTTTTACACCTGGGCTTCAAACATGGGCTTGAATCTGGGCTTTTGGGCTCTTTAAGCTTTATTTATTGTTAAAATAATAATTCGAGGCCTGCACACAATAAATTACAAATTATTAATAAATGTGCAGAATTAAATGAATAAATATGAAAATGTGATGGTAAATATGATGATAAAAATGCACTTTTCACTACCAATCAGTACTCAACGTCGAAGAATGATTTCTTCTTTCCGGAAGTGTCGTCTCTTGGTCGAGTTTGAAGCCACTGACAACCGGCTAAAAACTGATGGTTTATTTATCTGAAAGTCGTAATGGCAATCAGAGAGTACTACTGAGATGAGTTACACGCAGTGACTTCGAGAGGCAATTTGATGGATGCTCCTCTTCCTTGTCAGGTAGTCACTCGGTCCGTTGAAAGAACATCTGAGGAACTAGCCTCGAACCCCTGGGAGGGTAACGGCTTCTTGGCTTTATATGCCTTGAAGATATGCCATTCTAAACACGGGTCTCATATTTCTTTGTTGAAATGTGGACCTCGCGTTGTGTTTAAAGTCATCGCATTTAGAGTTAAAAAACGCAGGAATCCCGCTCTGAAGCAGGCAGAACGCGGATCTCGCATTTTGAAGTAAAAACGCGAGCTTCTGGTGTTCGCTAAGTTTGCCTTAGAACGAGAGTCTCGCGTTTGGGACTAGAAACACAGAGTCACATTCTGAATCTGACAGAATGCAGGTTTCGCGTTTTGGGGTAGGCAGGACGCGGGTCTCGCGTTGGATGCGGGTCTCGCGTTGCGTGAGAGGGACACGAGTGTGAACCTCGTGTTTTGAATCCGTAGAGCAGATGACTTTTGCAGAATATTCGATTTGCTGTCGACTGCGTGACGCCTTCATTGATGTTCAACACTCCGGTTGAGTCATAGGGATTGTTGGGAACCCTTGGCAACCTAAAATTGTAGAGTTTAAAGGAGAAGGACGACAGAATTGTTCTTCATCACTTTGATCATGCGCCGATGCACTGGCCCTACGGGTCTCTTGAGAGAAGTTGATGCAGGCTGCACAGGCTGCACAAGAGGTTTCAAAACCTCTTCAGAAATGGAACCACTTGCATTATGAGCAGTGGTACGGGCCACTTTAGGAGTAATCTCTGAAGAGATTCGAGAGTGCATCTCTGAAGAGACTTTGCGGTGTTGCCGCATTGCCTTGGGACAGACAGAGCCTGAGAAAAGAAATTCCTCAAACTTTCCTTGATTGAATTCAATGACAAGGGATTCCACCGTCTTGCTAAGAAGCTGGACATTAGCTTACGCCACGACGTTCTCGTCGGTAGAGAAAGCAGTCCCCTTGTGAAGTCGCCATCTTTTGTTTGGTTGGAAAGGTTGGCTCAATGTTAAGTTTTTTTGTGTGGTTGAAAAGTTACAGCGGAACGATTCTATTTGCAAAAGAGAGAAGAAGATATGATCCTCCCCTTTGTTTAAGGCTGGGTTCTTCGTGTGGTGATGGAGAGTGATTCTTATTCTCTGTTGACCGCCGAATACCAAGCTTCTCTTTAGGACACTCCCAAAAATCAATCAGGAGGGAGCTCTGTTTTTAATACATTAAGTGTTTAGAGTCCACTGATTACTCTTTCTCTCTCTCTCCAAACGAGCAAGAGGAAACAAGAAGCCTTTAGCTTGAGAACTCAGCTCTCAATTCTCCAATGTCTTCTCTCTTCTTCTCTGGCCCCCTTCTTTTATAACTCCGCTATTTGTGAAATCACCTAGAGGGGGTTGAATAGGTGACTAGCTAATCTAATGATGAATTAATGCGAAATTAAACTATTTATGCAAATTAAAAACTATTAAGCTAGACACACCAAGTATTACCTAAGAGTGTAGCCGAATTCCCAATGAAGGGCTATGGACTAACTCCTCAAGATTCCTCTAGATAAGAGTTGAGGTGTCGCTATGGCTCTCTTGGTTGAATACAAGTGTGAGCAAACAAACCCAAGCATATAATCAATAGAGCACAAATATATCAAGCATATAAAGATGAAAGCAATTTAAGCATGCAAGATATAAACACACGTGAGAGATAGAGAAAGAGCAATTGAAAACACGGGAGATTTGTTTCGAGGTTCGAAGACCCTTGCTCTACGTCCCCGCCTTCAAAACTATAAAGGATTTTCACTATAAATCGATCCCACCGGATCACTCGGTGCCGCAACACCTACAACGAGTGCACACTAGAACTCCTTGGACTCACTAGTCCCTCCCTTGTTCTCGCAAGAACTACACACCGCAAGCACACTAGCTTGTCGAGGCCGCACCTCTACACCGAGCTCTCACTAGAACTCGAAACAACACAAACCCCGCAAGTCCGCCTCGTCAAATACAAAGAATGAACACTTTGGTGATTGAAACACTTTGATCAGCTCAAACACTCTCACAATAAAGATCCCTATAGGATGGTGTAGCAATGGATAGCTCAAGTATATGTGAGAAAAACTTGGATTGATTTGGTGGTGAAAAACTCAAGAAATCTTTTCTACAAAACACTCTTGAAAAACTCTCCTTTTGATATGGAAGTATTTGGCTCTAAATCAAGTGGAGATAAACACTTAGAAGTGTATGAAAAACTAGCTTAAAAAATCACTTGAAATCTTGTCTAAAACAGTCCAAGAGAAGCCCCTTTTATAGGTTTCAAAAATGTGGCCGTTGGAGGCTAACTCAGCAGTTTGGACTGCTGGCGTTCGATCGTCCGGTCGACCGTTGCCTTGCAAATGACCCAGCGGTCGACCGCGTCGGTCGACCGGTCCATTTCCAGAGAGCAGAGGCTCTCTAGCGGTCGACCGTGGCGATCGACCGGCCTTTGACTGTGCAGGTACGTGCACATCGGTCGACCGCCCGGTCGACCGACTTCTGTCTCGATCGACCGGCCGGTCGACCGGCAGAAGGCCAGTCCAGCTATTTTGGGGATTTAAAAACTTGTCTTTTTACCTTCCTTAAAAAATCTCATAAATTCTCTAAAAATCTACAAAAATAAGTTCAGTAATATACTTTGATATACAAACATGTTTGAGTGAAAATCAAAACATGTTACAAAGATTTTGAACTATTTTTGTAATATGAAAGTTTTGCCTTAAACAAAAATCTGTATTTTTTCAAAACGATTTTTCAAATTGAAACTCCTGCAAATATAAAAACAAGATATTTTAAACACTTTTGAAGCTTAGTGTGTATGGATACATATATATATGATGAAATATCTATATTTTGACATTAAGCTCTAAATTAAGTTTTGATAAAACGCATGTATATTTTGAAACTTAAAAACCAAAATGGTATTTTCTAAAATGAAAACTCTATTATGAAAACACATATAAATCTTGTGTGTGAGTGTATATGAACTTGAGCAATCCACCAACTAATCTATCCTTTATATTTTATCTAAAAACAAATCTTACAACAAACAAACCTAGACACAAGTCTTCTCTTGAAGGTCTTCTTCTTCTTCTTGACTTGGTCCAAACCTAGATCCAAAGAGCTAGATTCCTCTTGAGTACTTGATGCAACCTTGATGCGCGAGCTCTTGAATCAACACGTGCTAGCTCTAAAACTTTGACTTTAAATCCTTTGTTAAAGCTAAACACCAATTAAGATCTTGATCAAATATCTGAGACTAATTTAAATACAAGATCATTAGTACTATAACTCCATGAGTTAATCATCATCAAAACTAGAGCGATGGGCCTTCGGGCCAACAATCTCCCCCCTTTTGATGTTGACAAAACTCATGGAGTTATATATGCAGGATTAAAGTCAAGCTTCATAGAAGCTCCCTCTTAACTCATGCATAACAATAAACAAATATATATTGTAATGAAGTGCATAAAACTAAACAAATATGTATGCATAAACAAGGTGAGAGAAAATATGCATAACCAAAAAAAAAAATCTTTTCTCCAAAACCTTCTCCCCCTTTGTATAAACTTTCAAAATCATTCTCCTCCTTTTTGTATAAACATAAACTCAAATTGTAAATATGCATATATAAACTCAAAATCATAATATGCATATATATAAACTCGGAATCATTCTCTCCCTTTTTGTCAATCATCAACAAAGGGGTGAAAAACAAATCAACAATAAGGATATATATGTGATATACATTCATGAAGAGAAAGACGGTAAGTTAGCTCCCTTGCATACATGCATTACATGAAGAAGGGATGACAAAACCCTAACTCGCATAAAGCATAATATACATGCATAAGTGGAGATGCTAAGCTCCCTCTACACACGTGTATCATATAAAGAAGAGATGTCAAACTCCTCAATACAAGATACACTGAACACGAATCTATATATAGAGGAGATGTTAAGCTCCCCTTGCATATAGGTAATACAAATCAAAATATTTTTAATCATCACTTTAAAGACAAATTTTAAATTTTCTTAAAAATTTTGAAACGTATTAAGATATCACAAGATTTTTTATACCAAATGAAATTGGAAATTTTGATACCAATTGAAATTGAAACATTTGTAAATTGTGATACCAAAGAAATAAAATATTTTATATTTAGATATCAATTGAAATATATGATAAATTTTGATACCAAATAAAAAGTAAAATATTTTTTATACCAATATGAAATCGAAACCAAATTGAAGCGAAACATATAGATACCAATTGAAGTACACTGTACATTTTGATATCAATTAAAAGGTAAAAATGAAATATATTGATACCAATTGAAATACCAATAGAAAATAATGCATAAGCTCATTAAAATACCAATTGAGATACCAATTGAAGACAAGATTTAAGTTAAGCTTAGCATAAACATAGTTTTGCTTTAAACATGTAAATATAATATGAATCAAGCACAATCAAATAATATATATGAAAATGAAAATACCAATAGAAATTGATATTATTTGAAAGTTGAAGCATACATATATAGAAAACAAAATTAGAGTATACAAAAAAATATCAATTGTGATACCAATTGAAAATATGATGAGTATCAAGTGTATTACTCATACCTAACCACCCTATTCATGCACATGATAAAAGATTTTCAATAAGGCTCACAAGGCATGGTCGCCCATCCATCCGCCCTTTTAGGGGTTGGTAGGGGTTTTCAAAAATGATTTGAAAATATTTGTAGATTGAAAATACTACCAAATGAAGAATAGATAACTAGTTTAAAGTAATTTTTGAAAAACTCGTTAAAAATCCTTCAAACATGAAAAATAAAACATATATATATATCATGAATCATACCAAATATATAAGCGTTGACACTCGAAATCTATAAACTCAAAACTTCACATGAAAACAATGCCATAAGTAAACAATTGAAGTGTGAGTATACAAGAATCATGTAAATAGCATTTTCATGAAAATAATTAATGAGGCTCAAGATAAACATGAATTTCTTTTTATCGAAACATGAAAATCATAAAATTTATTTTCATTAAAAACAAACTTCAAGGCATATGTATGTTCTATCAAAACTAAAATTATACATACATATCCTAAACACAAAAGAGTCTATAATGAAATTTGCATGAAGGCAAGAGACTCAAGGGTATACATGTATATTTATTATTTTTGAACAAAAATTACATATACATGAAGCAAAACATGCATAAAAATTGGCAAAACTAGTATAAATGAAGGAATCATCAAAATTAGGTTATACATGTACATGTAATGAGTACAAATGAGCAATGAAGTACAAACATATAAGAATCAAATATTGCTCACTACTTGTACAAATATATACACAAGTTTTAATGAAAACTACATCTAAACAAGCATTCACCTCATGAAGCATAAACACAAAACATGAACATACTAAAAATATTATCTAAGTAAAAGCATGTAAATTAAAATAAGAGTTTAGAGATAGTTACCAAACCAAATGCATTATTTTCTAAGTCTCCAAACCATTGTGGTCCTCCCATCAAAACTTCCTCGATAGCGGTGCATCAATTGTATGTCCATCTAGCCCATGCATCTACCACTAAGGCACCAAATCTCTCACGTCATGTGAGAGCCCACACCTACATAAACACAAGAGGTGGGGACTTTGGTACCCATTTTCTTTTGGGTCCACGGGGGTTAGATTTATTTGGAATTCAAACATTTTTATTAGCAAAATTAATAGAATTTACCTTATCATAACAAAATTTTGCTAAATGGCCTTTGTGGCTGCAATATGTACATTTGTACACTCTAGCATGCACATGAGGATGAGTGTGATCATGATGGGCAAAGTGTGCATATGTGTGTCGTGGGTGATGTGCATGTACATGTGGAGCTTGTTTCTTTTGAAACAAGGTTTCCATTCTATTATGATTGAATGCACAATTTCTCAAAGTTGAGCTCAAATAATCTATTCTATTTTTTAAAAATTTAATCTCATTTTTATCGATGGTTACATGAAAAGCATCGTGAGAATGAGAATTAACAATCTTGTTCTTTTTAGAAACATTTTCCTTTTCCTTTGAAACAATTTTTCTTTTTAAAGAGTTGTTTTTATTCAAAGCAATTTCCTTTTCTTTTTCCACCAAAATAATTTTATTTTTCAAAGAAATATTTCCTTTGACAAAGATCATTCAATTTAGAAGTCAAGGAAATATTATCCTTTTTCAACATATCATTTTCTTTTGAAATGCATTCCAATTTATTTTGAAAAGAATCTTTTTCTTTTAATAAGGAATCAAATTTATTTTTCATTTTCTTATTATTCTTTTTAAGCAACTCATATTTTTCAAGAAGTTGTTGACAAAAAGATTCAAGCTCATCATAAGACATGTCAATATCTTCTTCTAGCTCGGATTCGGAGTTTACCTCAAGGGGGTTATCCCCTGGACCATGTAGCACAAGTTGGAAGCATCACTTCCATCACCGAGTCGCTTCCCGCTTAATATTGCTTTTGTTCGCCAAGGGAGACTAAAGTGTTCCATACTACAAAAGCCGAATCAAAGTTAGAAACCCTAAATAAATATTCATCATTTAGGGTTGACTTTAAAGCATGGATGGCTTTTGTATTTGCCTCTAGATGTTTTCCATTTAAACAATATGAATCTTTAATAGTGGCAAAATAAACATGAATCCCTAAGGCTTTGAGGTACAATGACATCTTAACCTTCCAAGTTTGGATGTTAAGAATATCAAAAGTGGGAGGTGACATGAAATCCATGTGTGTATACAATATTGTGATTAGTTATAAATGAGGATCTTTAACTTTAGGTTATTAGACCCAAATCAAGAGTGATTAAGATAAAACCTGCACACAAGAATACAAAATTTCAGAACTAAGAATGAAAAGTGCAAGTTACTCATTCTACCGCAATAACAAGTGGCTATGCGGGTCGTGATCCACAATGAGGGACTAGCGATGGAAGCTTTTTAATAAGTTCTCTTTTAGGCTACTACGTATGGTTAAATTTCTTCTTTAGTTCTTTAAAACAAAAAGAAAAAATTGAGTTAAAGTTGAATTAGGAAGAAGATGGTAGATTAAGAAGATGGGGAAACTAAAAATGATATGTACAAAGAAATGAAAAAAGAGTGATAAAACAAGTGGTAGATTGTGGCGTTCTAAACTAAAGAACTAAAAGAAAAGAATCTAAAAGTAACTTACCTCCTTTGGCCAAAAGCTTACCTTGAATCTTTTGCAATGATGTTAGATTGAAGTGAGGCGATCAACGTATAGCCCAAAAGAGTTGATTCCCGTCTCCTCCACATTATATCTGAAAATATACCTAGAGGGGGGTGAATAGGTGTATGGCTAATCTAATGAAAAATGATGCGGAATTAAAATAAATGCAACACACTTAGTGTAACCAAAGAGTGTACCCGAATTCCCGGTGAAGGGCTCTGGACTATCTCCTCTAAATTCCTCTAAATAAGAGTTGAGGTGCTATGTAAAGCTCTCTTGGTTGAACACAAGTGAGGCACACAATCAAACTCAAGCATATATATGATATGAATAATATGATGCAATGCACAATATAAGAGAGAGAGTTTAGAGATAGTGGATCAATCGCAAACACCAAGATATGTTTTGAGATTCGAGCACCCAGCTTTACGTCCCAGCCTTCATACAGAAGGATTTTCACTATATCGTCCACACAGGACTTCCCACACAGGGAACCTCCACTGAGGATTTGGGCAAATACAACTTGAGAGTACACAACTCCTCTCTCAACAAATACAACCTCTCACTATAGCTAGGCACAAAGCCAACACAAGATCAACCTCTCACTAGAGGGACACCAACAAACTCAATCACCTCTACACTTAGAGGGATATCAACAACCCAATTGCACAACCTCCTCTACACTTAGAGGGAAAGGTACAAAGCCAAGCAAAGAAAAGGGTTTACAACACTTGGTGGTTTCAACAAACCACAAACCAATTTTTCTCACAAAACAAGATCCTATAGATAGGATAGATAAGATAAGCTCAAGTGTGAGAAAATAAAGTGTTTGGAATAAAGAAAAATACTTGGAAAAATCTCCAAATAGATATTGAAATTTAGATTAAAAACAAATTCCCAAAAGACTCTATTTTCTTTGAATTTCTAACACTTTAAAAACAAATAAAAGTAAATCTTTTTAACCCAAAAATTATTGCTGAAAAACACTTGAAAGATGTAAATTTTTCTCTCTTGAAATCTTTTTGAAATCAGCCAAAGAATGGGGTATTTATAACCCTCAAACAAATCTGCCCGTTGGCAGTAGGAAAGGGCATTTTTGCCTTTCCGGTCGACCGCCCGGTCGACCGGCCAACGGTCATTTTTATGACCGTTGTACCACCGGTCGACCGCCCCGTCGACCGGGACTGGATACAGAGAGCAGCAGCTCTCTGCCGGTCGACTGAGCCATTTCCAGATAGCAGAGCTCTCTGGACGGTCGACCGCCCGATCGACCGGCCCACCAGCCCATGGCTGCGTGCACGTCTGTGCACGTCGGTCGACCGGACCAGTTGACCGACTTCTGCGTCGGTCGACCCGTCGACGTCCGTCGACCGGCAGACAGCCAGGTCCAACTATTTGAAAGTGCTCTGATGCCAATTGTAAATCACCTAGAGGGGGGTGAATAGGTGATAATGCTAATTTAGGAACTAAATGCGCTAAATGCAGAAGCTAATGCAAATTTTGTAACACACTTAATACAACACACAAGTGTAGCCGAATTCCCCGTGAAGGGCTCTGGACAAACTCCTCTTGATTCCCCTTGAATGGGTTGAGGTGCTATGTGAAGCTCTTGTGGTTAAGTACAAGTAAGGCACACACAAACAACCAAGCATATAAGATGAATAGGCAATATGAATATATGCAAGGCACAAATGCAAGCAAGTATGATATGATGCTAAGAATGATGCTTTGCACAAATGTAAAGAGAGAGTTGAGAGACAATGGATCAAACGCTAACAACAAGATATGTTTCGAGGTTCGAGCCCCTAGCTCTACATCCCCGCCTTCACCGAGAAGGATTTCCAATCCACTATCTCCCACCGAGGGAACCTCTACCGAAGAGGATTTGTTACAACAAAGGGAGTACCGAACTCCTCTCTCAAACACCGCAACCGAGGGGTAGGCCCGTAGCCAATACAACAACCACAAACACCTCTACCGAAGAGGGTTACAAACCAAAACTCCACCTCTCACTAGAGGGAGCAAACCACAAGCCTAAACCTCTACCAAAGAGGGAGCAAACCAATCACCCGATCAACCTCTACCAAAGAGGGATACAATAAGAGCAAGGGTGTTTACAACAAGTGGTTTCTT
Organism: Agave tequilana; assembly: GCA_038442645.1. NCBI lineage: Eukaryota > Viridiplantae > Streptophyta > Magnoliopsida > Asparagales > Asparagaceae > Agave > Agave tequilana. The sequence continues at coordinate 79,132 of JAVJIF010024877.1, read as the reverse complement.
TCAACCACAAACAATCTCTCTTTTCACTTTTCTCTTTTCCACAAAACAAGATCCTAAGAATAGGATAGATGATAGCTCAAGTGTGGAAAAACAAAGTGTTTTGATCAAAGAAAATCTCTTGGGAAAAATACCAAATTGATATAGAAATGAAGAACAAGAAACCAATTCCCAAAAACCTATTTTCTTTGAAAATAACAAAACACTTAAAACAAACAAGATGAATCTTTTTGCTCTTTAAACTCTTTTAAAAACTTCTTTTTAAACTAGAGAATGGGAGAAAATCAGCTCTAAAAATCTTATCTAAAACCATGAAGAGATGGGGTATTTATAGCCCAAAACAAAACTAGCCGTTAGGCTGATCTGGCAGCCTGACAGGCTACCGGTCGGCCGGCCCGGCTGACCGCCAACGGTCAGAAATGTGACCGTTGGGGCAACCCGGTCGACCGCCCGGTCGACCTAAATAAACAGAGAGCAGAGCTCTCTGGTTCGGTCGGCCGTTCGGCCGACCGTCCGTGTGTCTGCCAAACGTGCACAGGCTTGTGCACGTCGGTCGACCGCAAGGGTCGACCGGCCCTTGGTACGGTCGACCCGTGCGGTCGGCCGACCTAGCCTGTCAGCCACAAAACTGGGACAGAAACACATGTTAAAAATTTTTCTAAAACTTCTTTTATCTCTTATAAAAATACCAAAAATAGTTTTATCATTTTGCATTGATATATAAACATGTGATAAAAAGTTTGGCTCAAATATCAATCAATATGAACTATTTTTGTGTCTTATCATTTTTACCAAAAATCAAAACATGTATTTTTATCAAACTTGGATTTTTCTATACATGAATAGGAAAGTCAAAATAAGTTTGTTTAAAGGTCATGTAAGCATGCATGTATAACTAGAATACATCTATTATACATATAAACCATTTAAACTTGTTTTGATCAACTATTCATGAAAACAAATATTAGTTAAACCAAAAATCGAAAAACCAATATCCAAACATAAATCTTGTGTGTTTGTGCACTTGAGCATATCAACTATTCTAAGCTTACAAATGGATCTAAACACACTAAACTAAACACAGGATACCTAAGTCTTCTTGACGATCTTCATCTTCAAGTCGACTCGGTCCAAAACTCCATCTATGAGCTAGGCAAAGTGTGATCTTGATGCTTGAGCCCTGGAATCACCATGTGAAAGCTTCTAAAACACCTCTTTTGGAAGCAATCACCAACTAATATCTTGATTAATGATCTGAAACTAAAATCACAAGATTATTAGTAAACATAACTACATGAGTTAATCATCATCAAAACTAGGGTGGAAGGCCTTTGGGCCAACAATCTCCCCCTTTTTGATGATAACAAAACTCATGGAGTTATATATGCATGGATTAAAGTTAAGCTTCAAAGAAGCTCCCCCTTAACTCATGCATAAACAAATAAACATAATATGTAATGAATATTAAACATGAATTCATAGATATGCAAAACAATAAATGGCTCTAGATACCAATGAAATGTTTAAAAACAAAACATGCTCTAGAAACCAATTAAAATTAAACTAAATTAAACTTAATATATGCAAAACACAAACATGCATATATAAAACTCAATCAAACTCAAAATCTTTCTCCCCTTTTTGTCAATCATCAACAAAGGGGTAAACAATCAAAACAAAACAAAATCTTCTCATCCTTTTTAATACAAAGAATCAATAAAGGGTAAAAGCAAAACTAAATCAATAAATTTTTCTCCCCCTTTTTGTCTAAAACAAAAACAAACCAATTAGGGGTGACAATCAATTAAGGTACCAATTGAAAATATGTCAAAGAATAGCATCTTGATACCAATTTGAAATTAAACATAATAAATTTTGAATTGTCTAAACAAAAATTTTGATACCAATTGTAAATAATTTTCATTTTGAACATATGATACCAATTTGAAATTTTCAATCATAAAGTATGGGAGTGGAAAACAAATACCAATTGAAAGATAAAATCAAAATTTCTCCCCCTTTATGAAATACCAACTAAAACAATGCGTAAGCTTGATACCAATTTAAAAATAATCAATTAAAACAAAATTGAAGCTCAAGCTTAGTATAAACACAAACATATATATGTATGAAAAATAGATACCAATTGAAATTGATATTCTTGGAATTGAAAACTAATACTATGTGTTATATGAATGTATGCTTTCAATTCACTTACATAAAACAATACATGAGTATACAAGAGGATCAAAATTGATACCAATTGAAAGAATTTCAATGATACCAATTGAAATAACAATAAGATCAAGTGTATATCTCATATAACTACCACCCAATCATGGTTCAAGTTTTAAATGATTTTCATTTTAAAGCATACATGAACATGATCTCCCATCCAACCTCCCATGGAAGGTAGGGGTTTTCAAAAATAGATTTGAAAAATAAGCTTTGTTTGAAAACTCTACCGAAATGAAGAATACCGTAACTAGTTAAATGGAAAATCTTTTAAACTAGTACGAAATCCTTCAAGCAAGGAATAAACTAAAAATAATTTTCATAAAACATATGTAAATCACATAGCACTTAAAAATACTCAATATTCAATAAAGTCCATACATGCTCATGAAAACATACTCATGAGAAATATTTTAAAAAATGGTGAGTGTACACGTAATGTGTGACATGGCATTATGAAATATCCAATTAAGCTCAAAATTCCTTGAAACAAGAAAACATGAAAATCATCAAAACTATTTAATCTTCAAGGTATATGTATGTCGTATACAAGTTAAAGTATACATACATATCCAAACACAACGAGTTCACAAAGATATATGCATGAAGGCACGTGACTCAAAAAGGATGTATATGTATAACAATAATTTGGATAAAATGGACATATACATGAAGTTAAACATAAACACAAAAACATGAAACTTTAAATTTCAATTAAAACAAGTTTCATTTCAAGGCATATGTATGATTTGTCAACACAAAAAGTATACATACATATCCCTAAACACGATTGAGTCCATATGTACAGATTTGCATGAAAAGCAAATGACTCAAGGGGTATTCATGTATATCTTAAAGTTGGCAAAATAGACATATACATGAAATGAAACACATGATCATAAAACAAAACCAAAATGGGGAATACAAGTTTAAAATGTATGAATCATCAAAACTAGACTATACTAGCACATCTAATGGGTTCAAATACGCATTCAAGCTCAAACATATATAGATTTATTTGTGGCCCACTATATGCACAAATATATAATTCTAGTCTTAATGAAAACTAACATCTAAACATATATTCAAAAACATGAAGCATCAAAACAAGATAAAATCATCATGGTAAATCTTAAACATGATTATTAAGAAAATCCACATATTATTAAACCTATGATAAACATGATAGCTAAACAAACGGTGAGAACACAAAATATGGGTCCATATAAACATGGGTGTCTCAAAATGCTAAACATGCATGTCAAGGGTCTAATAAACATGGCATTAACATAATAATCTACAAACAATAAAACATTCTATATATGATAAACATGGAAAGCATGCAAACATAAATAGTTAGAGACCATTACCAAAACCTATGAGGCAACTTTCCAAGACTCCAAAACATGGTGGTTGTCCCACCAAACTTCCCTTGAAAGTGATGCATCCAATTGATTTTCATGAAGCTCGGAACGCTTCCACTCCAAGGTACGGCAACTCTCACGTCATGCGAGAGCCCACACCTGCATCAAAAGCTCTAGGGGTGGTCTTTGGTACCCATATCTTTTTGGGTCCATGGGGGTTAGTACCTTCTCTAACCCAAACAAACTTATTTGCTAAATTATCATTATGTATTCTATCATAGCAAAATTTAGCAAGGTGGCCCATACGTCCACAATGTGTACAAGTGTACACATGAGCATACATGTGATGGGCGTGTCCGTGAGGAGCATGTGTATGCCGTGGAGGGTATGCATGAAAAGATGGAACTTGCTTCTTTCGAAACAAAGATTCCAATCGTGTATGTGTTGATCGAGATTTCCTGCACACAAATGTAGTATTTTAGTTTTAAGAATAGATGTGCAAGTTCTCAATTCTAATCCGCGGTAGCAGGGCTATGCGGGTCGTGATCCTCAAAGAGGGACTGCGATGGAAGCGTTAAGCAAGTTATCTCTTTTTTTTTTATTATTAGCAGTGGTATTTATAATGAATAGTATTTACAATGAAGTGAAGAAAAGAATTATGGAAGATGTGGATCAAAACTAAAGAAAGAAAATAAAGAAAACACGTACGAACCTCTTCAGCCTGCTTACCTTTGATCCGTGCGATGATTTACCTTTTCTCGGAAGACTTGCAAGTATGGCGTATAGGAAGTTAATCGCCATAAGCCATCAAGGGATCTTCGTTGGCTAGGCAGTCTCGAAGCAGTTGGGTCTCATTGTTCACAAGGCATTAGAGAACAAATAGAAGAAAGAAAATAGAAACAGAGAAACACAAGAATAAACAAGAGATGAAAAACATAAAATAATAACAAAAACGAACCTTAAACGGATTTCATTAACAATGGAAGATAAGTGGGCTTATACCGCTGTCACCTCAGTACAAGCGAAGACTCCATCCTCCATGAAAGTTTCCTCCACTCTCAGTTACAAAATTTACAAAATAAAAACGAAAATAAAATCTAACCTAAAAACTAAACCCTAGCTTTTGGCCCTTGGCTTGCCTCTGGACTACTCTGTACGTTGCACTACAGGGGTATTTATAGGTGCAGAAGGTCGAAGAGTCCCGGATAAAGTCGCCCACGAAATCTGGTATCCAGATAACATCAAAGTGCCGCAAAAACTGGGATTTTGCCGTGGAATTGCGGCATTTCTAGGGAATCTGGCCACGCGCTTTGGCGCGTGGCTTCTTCTGGTCCGTCCATCTGGGAGCTTGCTTCTGGAAGTGTGATCCTGGCTCTTTATTCTGGATTTTCGAGATAACTTAGAAATCAAGTTACCTTGATCTCAAATATCCCAAATCTTTTATCCACGAATTTCCTTCTTATCTTTGGCTTTTATGCTCATCCTGCAAGAGTTTAGGATTGGGTAGAATTCTATCCTTCCCTCATCTTTAATAATTGCAACTTTAGCCCTTGCATAATTGCACTTTGACAATCTGCTATTTGCACTTTGACTCTTGGGCTTCAAATATGGGCTTTTGGGCTTCATTAAGCTTTATTTATTATAAAAATAATAATTCGAGGCCTGCACACAATAAATAATAAAATATTAGTAAATGTGCAGAATTATATGAATAAATATGAAAATGTGATGGTAAATGTTATGATAAAAATGCACTTTTGACTACCAATCAGTATGCCCAACAACACATTGGCTCAAAGTGGAGCCCAAACAATCTACTCTCTTCTTCAACAAACAAAAATCATCATTAATCCTAGAAGAAGAGGTGCATGCAATAGGTAAACTAGATGAAGAAGCTATACTAGCATGGCAAACATGTGAATCAATCTTATTTTTCAAAACTTCATTTTTCTTTAAACAAATTTCTAAATCTTTAGAAATAGATGCAATTTTTATTTTTAAAGAATCATTCTCTTTTAAAACAAAATTAATTTTTGAAGACAAGTTTTCATTTTCTTCAAAAGTGTTTCACAATCATTTTTAGATTTTAAAAACTCATTTTCTTTTAGAACAAGGTCTAGTTGAGATCTCAATGAATCCCTTTCATTATAGACCTCAACCTTCTCTTGCAAAACAATGTCAAGTCTAGAATTCAAACTTTTATTTTCTTTTTCAAGACCTAGACTTTTCTTTTTCAAAATCTTATATTTTTCAATCAATTTTTCACACACAATTGAAAGTTCTTCATTTAAAGCATGGGCATCAATATAATCATTTGAAGAACTAGCATCATCATCATCATCTAAGTGGGTTCCGAGTGTACCTCAAGGGAGTCATTCCCTTGGACCATTAAGCATTGTGACTCGGAGTCTCCACTAGATTTCTCCTCTTGTTGGATTGGCAATTGAAGCTTGGAGGTGGTTGTGGTTGTCAACTTGTTCCACACTGCAAAAGCAGAATCAAGGTTAGAAACATGCATAAGATATTCTTTTGAAAGCGTGCTTCTAATGGCCTCAAGGGCTTGTGCATTGGCCCCTATATGAATGCGATTTCCAAGATAGCATTTCTTGGTAGCCGCAAGGAAAACATGTAAGCCTAGGGTTTGGAGGTATATGGACATCTTAGTCTTCCAAATAAGAATGTTGGAAGCATCATACATAGGTGGGGTCATGAAGTCCATGGTAAACTATATGTGTGCAAACAAGCAAATGCAAACAATAGATTAGCAAACAAAATGGATCTCACTCCTAGGATGTTAAGCCTAAGTATCAGGAGCATAGGCTCTGATACCAATTGAAAGTGCTCTGATCCCAATTGTAAATCACCTAGAGGGGGGTGAATAGGTGATAATGCTAATCTAGGAACTAAATGCGCTAAATGCAGAAGCTAATGCAAATTTTGCAACACACTTAATACAACACATAAGTGTAGCCGAATTTCTCGTGAAGGGCTCTGGACTAACTCCTCTTGATTCCCCTTGAATGGGTTGAGGTGCTATGTGAAGCTCTTGTGGTTAAGTACAAGTGAGGCACACACAAACAACCAAGCATATAAGATGAATAGGCAATATGAATATATGCAAGGCATAAATGCAAGCAAGTATGATATGATGCTAAGAATGATGCTTTGCACAAATGTAAAGAGAGAGAGAGTTGAGAGACAATTGATCAAACGCTAACAACAAGATATGTTTCGAGGTTCGAGCCCCTAGCTCTACATCCCCGCCTTCACCGAGAAGGATTTCCAATCCACTATCTCCCACCGAGGGAACCTCAACCGAAGAGGATTTGTTACAACAAAAGGAGTACCGAACTCTTCTCTCAAACACCACCTCACAACCGAGGGGTAGGCCCGTAGCCAATACAACAACCACAAACACCTCTACCGAAGAGGGTTACAAACCAAAACTCCACCTCTCACTAGAGGGAGCAAACCACAAGCCTAAACCTCTACCAAAGAGGGAGCAAACAATCACCCGATCAACCTCTACCAAAGAGGGATACAACAAGAGCAGGGTGTTTACAACAAGTGGTTTCTTTCAACCACAAACAATCTCTCTTTTCACTTTTCTCTTTTCCACAAAACAAGATCCTAATAGAATAGGATAGATGATTGCTCAAGTGTGGAAAAACAAAGTGTTTTGATCAAAGAAAATCTCTTGGGAAAAATACCAAATTGATATAGAAATGAAGAACAAGAAACAATTCCCAAAAACCTATTTTCTTTGAAAATAACAAAAACACTTAAAAACAAACAAGATGAATCCTTTTTCTCTTTAAACTCTTTTAAAAACTTCTTTTTAAAACTAGAGAATGGGAGAAAATCAGCTCTAAAAATCTTATCTAAAACCATGAAGAGATGGGGTATTTATAGCCCCAAAACAAAACTAACCGTTAGGCTGATCTGGCAGCCTGACAGGCTACCGGTCGGTCGGCCCGGCCGACCGCCAACGGTCAGAAATGTGACCGTTCGGGCAACCCGGTCGACCACCCGGTCGACCCAAATAAACAGAGAGCAGAGCTCTCTGGTTCGGTCGGCCGTCCGGCCGACCGTCCCTGTGTCTGCCAAACGTGCACAGGCTTGTGCACGTCGGTCGACCGCAAGGGTCGACCAGCCCTTGGTACGGTCGACCCGTGCGGTCGGCCGACCTGGCCTGTCAGCCACAAAACTGGGACAGAAACACATGTTAAAAATATTTCTAAAAATTCTTTTATCTCTTATAAAAATACCCAAAAATAGTTTTATCATTTTGCATTGATATATAAATATGTGATAAAAAGTTTGGCTCAAATATCAATCAATATGAACTATTTTTGTGTCTTATCATTTTTACCAAAAACCAAAACATGTATTTTTATCAAACTTGAATTTTTCTATACATGAATAGGAAAGTCAAAATAAGTTTGTTTAAAAGTCATGTAAGCATGCATGTATAATTAGAATACATCTATTATACATATAAACTATTTAACTTGTTTTGATCAACTATTCATGAAAACAAATATTGGTTAAATCAAAAATCGAAAAACCAATATCCAAACATAAATCTTGTGTGTTTGTGCACTTGAGCATATCAACTATTCTAAGCTTTACAAATGGATCTAAACACACTAAACTAAACACAAGGATACCTAAGTCTTCTTGACGATCTTCATCTTCAAGTCGACTCGGTCCAAAACTCCATCCATGAGCTAGGCAAAGTGTGATCTTGATGCATGAGCCCTGGAATCACTATGTGAAAGCTTCTAAAACACCTCTTTTGGAAGCAATCACCAACTAATATCTTGATTAATGTTCTGAAACTAAAACCACAAGATTATTAGTAAACATAACTACATGACTTAATCATCATCAAAACTAGGGTGGAAGGCCTTTGGGCCAACACTATTATAGGGATTAAAAACTTAGATTTTTACCTTCAATTAAATCCCATAAAATCACATAAATTTCACAAAAATCAGTTCTTATTAGATCTTTGAAATACAAATATGTGTGAGTAAAATTCAACACATATTACAAACTATTTGAACTATTTTTGTGTTCTTGAAAATTTGTTTAAACCAAAATCCGTATTTTTCAAAACTTGAATTTTTGAAATGGAAAACCATTTTCTCCAAAACTCATGTAAATACAAAAACATGATATTGAAACAACTTTGAAGCGTATTGTATATGGATAGAATCCAATATACATGAAAGGTATTATATCTATGTTTTTGATATGAAAACCAAGATCGGTTAAACCGAAAAACCAAAACATGAAACTTTAAACTTGTGTGTGTATTGTGAACTTGAGCATATCAACATTATCTAATCTTTACACAACATCTAAACAGCTAAACTAAACAAAAACCGAGGTCTCCTTGTAGAACTCCGTCTCTAAGTTGACTCGATCCAAACGCGATCCAATGAGCTTGACTCCAACCGAGTGCTAGATGCGATCTTGACACGAAAGCTCTTGAATCAACATGTGAAAGCTCCAAAACACCTTTGTTGAAGCTAATCACCTACTAATATCTTGATCAAATATCTGAAACTAAATATCACAAGATTATTAGTAACTATAACTACATAAGTTAATCATCATCAAAACTAAAGTGAAGGGCCTCTGGGCCAACAATCTCCCCTTTTTGATGATGACAAAACTCATGGAGTTATATATGCATGGATTAAAGTTAAGCTTCATAGAAGCTCCCCCTTAACTCATGCATAACAATAAACAAATAGATATGCAATGAATGCTCAACATAAAGATGCAAAAATGAGTACAAATATTTAATATCTAATGTTTATTTCCTCATTTGTGCATAAACAAACCAAATATGCATAGACAATAAATATAAAGGCATGCATATATAAACTCAAATACTTCTCCCCCTTTTTGTCAATTCATCAACAAAGGGGTAAAAATAAGCTTAAAAAAATTCTCCTCCTTTTTGTCAAACAACAAAAAAATAACAAAGGGGCATAATAAATGTTCTTCCCCTTTTTGCATAAAACAAACAATAAAAATACATATATGCGATATACATTCATGAAGAGGAAAGACGTGAAGTTAACTCCCCCGGCATACATGCATTACATGAAAAAGAGATGACTAGACCCTAATCACATAACGCATAATTTACAATGTATAAAAGGAGATGTGAAGCTCCTCAATATGAGATACACTCAACATGAATCTATATATAGAGAAGATGTTAAGATCCCCTTGCATATAAGCAATATATATCAAAACTTTTGATACCAAATTATGATACCAATTGAAAATAAATAAAAAATTTAAGATACCAAAAGATACTAATTGAAAATATATTGTAAACTTTTGATACCAATAGAAATGAAACATTGTATGTTTTTGATACCAATAGAAATATTTATGTATTTAGAATCTTGATACCAATTGTAAACATCTTGTAATTTTAATACCAAATGAGAATATTTTATAATTTTGATATCAATTGAAAGAGAAAGCCAAATATTTTTATGTAAACATAACTCATTTCAATATAGATACTAATTTAAAATAAAATATGATACCAATTGAAAAACATACCAACTATTTGGTTAAACAAATCATTTTGCAATAAAAATACCAAATTTAGAATAAAGCCAATTTAAGATTCTTAATACCAATATTGAAAATGTTAGCATATTCCAAATTGAAATATTTTTCATTAAGAGCATAAGAGACCAATTGAAAATAATATACCAAATAAAATCATTTTTCATCATAAAGAGTGGGAGTAAGATACCAGTTGAAAATACAATCGATTGAAAACTAAAACATGAAGTTTTCTCTCCCTTTATGAAATACCAATGAAAATGATGCATAAGCTTGTATAAAATACCAATTTGAAAACTAATAGTCATTAAGCAGTAAATCAAGCTTAGCATAAATATAATTTATGCTTTAAGATGTAAAGTTATAGTAAGCACAATCAAATCATGTATATATGTATGAAAATGTAAATACCAATAGAAATTGATACTTTTTGAGATTTGAAACATACATATATAGAAAATCAAAGATGAGTATATAACCATAAAAATATCAATCGTGATACCAATTGAAAATATGATGAGGATCAAGTGTATAACTCATGCTACCTCCCTTTCATGCACATGTTTAAATAGATTTTTCAATTAAGAGCATACAAGGCATGGTCGCCCATCCAATCGCCCTTGAAGGGTAGGGGTTTTCAAAAATATGATTTGAAAATATAACATGTTTGAAAAACTCTACCAAAATAAAGAATACGAACTAGTTTAAAATAGTTTGAAATAACTAGTGATAGATGAAAAACACCTAGAGGGGGGGTGAATAGGTGTAAGTGCTAATCTAGATACTAAATGCGCTAAATGCGGAAGCTTAAAACAATTTTGCAACACACGTAATACAACCAACAAGTGTAACCGAATTCCCCGTGAAGGGCTCTGGACTAACTCCTCTTGATTCCCCTAGATAAGGGTTGAGGTGCTATATGAAGCTTTTGTGGTTAAGTATAAGTGAGGCACACTACAGGCAAGCCAAGTATATAAGGATGAACAATATGAAATAATGCAAGGCAGCACAAGCAATATGAATGATATGAAATGAATGATGCTTTGCACAAATAAAAGAGATAGAGTTGAGAGACAATGGATCAAACGCAAAGACAAGATATGTTTCGAGGTTCGAACCCCTAGCTCTACATCCCCGCCTTCACCGAGAAGGATTTCTAATCCACTAAAGGAGTACCGAACTCCTCTCTCAACCTTACAATTTCACCGAGGCAATACAACCAATCCACCTCTACCGAAGAGGGATAAGGCCCGTAGCCAACAACCAATCTCCACCTCACAATAGAGGGAGCAAACACAAACCTCAACCTCTACCAAAGAGGGAGCAACCAACAAATGAGGGTTTTTACAATAAGTGGTATATCTCAACCACAAACCTCTCCTTTTTCCCACAAACAAATGATCCTAATAGAATAGGATAGGTGATAGGTCAAGTGTGAAAAAAACTAGAGTTTGGAAAAAAAAAACTCAAAGAAAAATACTTAGGAAAACTCTTTGTAAAAGATAGAAATGAATAACAATACAAATCTCCCAAATTTCTATTTTCTTTGATTTTTCCAAAAACTCTAAAACAAATAAGATGAATCCTTTTTGGCACTAAAACTCTTTTGAAAACTTGTTTAAAACACTTGAGAATGTCTGAAAATTTTGCTCTAAAAAACTTAGCCAAAATCCCAAAGAAATGGGGTTTATATAGGCCAAATAGAAAACTAGCTGTTAGGCTGATCTGGTAGCCTGACAGGCTTGCGGTCGACCGTCCGGTTGACCGCCAACGGTCAGAAATATGACCGTTGGGGCATCCGGTCGACCGCTCGGCCGACCGCCCAGATACAGAGAGCAAAGCTCTCTGGTCCGGTCGACCGGTCGGTCGGCCGGCCCACTGTGCTGCCAGACGTGCACAGCTCTGTGCACGTCGGTCGACCGCAAGGTCGACCGGCCCTTGGTGCGGTCGACCGAGCGGTCGGCTGACCTGGCCTGTCAGCCACTGTTCTGGGTCAGAAAAATATGTTAAAAATATTTTTTTAAAAAATCTTTTATCTCTTCTAAAAATCCCCAAAAATAGTTTTTAACATTTTGCATTGATATATAAACATGTGATAAAAATTTCAACTCAAATATCACGCAAGTTAGACTATTTTTGTGTCTTAACATTTTTACCAAAAATCAAAACATGTACTTTATCAAACTTGGATTTTTCAATACATGAATAGGAAAGTCAAAATAAGTTTGTCTAAGGAGTTTAAGCATGCATGTATAGAAAGAATACATCTACTATACATATAAACCATTTAAACTTGTTTTGATCAATCTATTCATGAAAACAAATATCGGTTAAACTAAAAACCGAAAAACCATAAAACGTGTGTGTTGTGCACTTGAGCATATCAACTATCTAATCTTTACACATGGATCTAAAACATACTAAACTAAACTAGGATACCTAAGTCTTCTTGATGATCTTCAATCTTCAAGCCGACTCGATCCCAACGTGATCCACCGAGTGCAAAGGTATGATCTTGATGCTCGGGCACGGGAATCACTAAGTGAAGGCTTCCAAACTCCTCTTTTTGAAGCAAACACTAACTAATATCTTGTTACATGATCTGTAACTAAAATCACAAGATAATTAGTAAACATAACTACATGAGTTAATCATCATCAAAACTAGAAGGCCTCCGGGCTAACAATCTCCCCCTTTTGATGATGACAAAACTCATGGAGTTATATATGCATGGATTAAAGTTAAGCTTCAAATAAGCTCCCCCTTAACTCATGCATAAACAAATAAACAATAAATATTCAATGAATGACAATGTATAATCATGAACAATAAAGGGCTCTAGATACTAATGAAATGTTCAAAAATAAAACATGCTCTAGATACCAATTAAAATTAAACTAAATTAAACTTAATATATGCAAAATATAAATATGCGTATATAAAACTCAAAATCTTTCTCCCCCTTTTTGTCAATCATCAATAAAGGGGTAAAAAAAATCAAACCAAAATAAAATCTTCTCCCTTTTTAATACAAAGAAACAATCATCAATAAGGGGTAAAAGCAAAACCAAATCAATAATTTTTCTCCCCCTTTTTGTTCAAAACAACGAATCAACAAAATGGTTAATAAAAAACAATGTCCTCCCCTTTTTGTCTAAAACAAAAACAAAAAACCAAATAGGGGTGACAATCAATTAAGGTACCAATTGAAAATATGTCAAAGTAGCATCTTGATACCAATTGAAAGTAAACATAGATCAATAAATAAATGGTATATGCTATATACATTCATGAAGAAGAAGATGTGAAGCTTCCCTACATAGATACATTACATGAAGGAGGGATGACAAGCCCTAATTCACATAACGTACACTATGTAATGCATAAGAGGAGATGTGAAGCTCCCCCTACACACGTGTATCACATAAAGAAGAGATGTCAAGCTCCTCAATACAAGATACACTCATCATGAATCTATATGTAGAAGAGATGTTAAGCTCTCCTTGCATATAGGCAATACAAATCAAAACTTTTGTATTTATTTTTTTTAAACAAAATTTTGAGATACAAATTTAAAACATTCAAATAAACATCTTGATATCAAAAGAGAGTATTTTCCTTTTTAAGTATATGATATCAATTTCAAATTTTTATGTTCTATCATAAAGCAAGGGAGTGGAAATACAAATACCAATTGAAATATGAAAAACGAATTTTCTCCCCCTTTATGAAATACCAACAAAACACATGCATAAGCTTGTTTAAGAAACCAATTGAAAATTGAATCAATTGAAACGAAGTTGAAACTCAAGCTTTAGCATAAACAAAATATATATGTATGAAAAATTTAATAGTAATCGAAATTGATACTATTGAAATTGAAAGCATATATACATACAAACATATATGAGTACACAAGAAAGATCAAGATTGATACCAATTGAAAGAATCCAATGATACCAATTGAAACAACAATAATATCAAAGTATAACTCATATTCCTAACCTTTCAACACATGCTTATATTTAAAAGATTTTCAATGTAAAGCATACACAAGGCATGGTCTCCCAACCAACCGCCCTTGGAAGGTAGGGGTTTTCAAAAATAGATTTGAAAATAAGCTTTGTTTGAAAATCTCTACCATAACGAAGAATACCGTAACTAGTTATATGAAAAATTTGTAAACTAGTACGAAATCCTTCAAGTAAGGAATAAAACAAAATTATTTTTCATGAAAATATGAAATTCACAAAATAGTCAACACTCATAATCAATTAAGCATAAATATGATTCATGAAAACAAACACATGAGTAAACAATAAATGTGAGTATACAAATACAATGTGAAGATCATAATCATGAAAATGGACAATAAGCTCAATATTCCTTGAAACATGAAAACATGAAAATCATCAAAACTATTTAATCTTCGAGGTATATGTATGTCCTATACAAACTAAGGTATACATACATATCCAAGCACAACGAGTCCACAAAGATATATGCATGAAGGCACGTGGCTCAAAAGGATGTATATGTATAAACAATAGTTTGGATAAAATAGACATATACATGAAGTTAAACATGAAACAAATCCAAAATGGGAATATAAGTTTAAAATGCATGGATCGTCAAAACTAGACTATACTAGCACATCTAATGGGTTCAAATAAGCATTCAAGAACAAACATATATAGATTTATTTGTGGCCCACTATATGTACAAGTATATACCAAGTTTTAATGAAAACTAACATTTAAACATATATTCAAATCATGAAGCATGAAACAAGATAAAAATCAACATGATAAACATAAACATGATTATTATGTAAATTCACATGTTATTAGAGCTATGATAAACATGATAGCTAAACAAAGGTGAGAACACAAAAATAATGGTCCATATTAAACATGGGTGTCTCAATAGGCTATACATGCATGTCAAGGGTCTAATGATCATGGCATGAATATAATAATCTATAAACATCAAAACATGCTATAACTAATGAACATGAAAGGCATGTAAATATAAATGGGAGTTAGAGATCGATACCAAAACCGATGAAGGCACCTCTCCAAGTCTCCAAACCAAGGTGATCCTCCCACCAAACATCCCTTGAAAGTGATGCATCCAATTTATTTCCATGAAGCTCGGAACGCATCCACTCCAAGGTACCTCTACTCTCACGTCATGTGAGAGCCCACACCTACATCATAAACAAGAGGGGTGGTCTTTGATACCCATATCTTATTGGGTCCATGGGGGTTAGTATCATTCCTAACCCAAATAAATTTATTTGCTAAATTACAATCATGTATACGATCAAAACGAAATTAGCAAGGTGGCCCTTACGTCCACAATGTGTACAAGTATACACATGAGCATACAATGTGTGATGGTGTCCGTGAGGAGCATGTGTATGCCGTGGAGGGTGTGCATGAATGGATGGAACTTATTTCTTTCGAAATAAAGATTCCAAACGTGTATGGCCCACAACACATTGGCTCAAAGTGGAGCCCAAACAATCAACACTCTTCTTCAAAACATTTATATCATTTTTAATTATAGAAGAAGTGGAGCATGCAAGGTAAACTAGGTGAAACTACCCTAGCATGGTAAACATGAGCATCTAAATCATTTTTCAAAGATTTATTTTTCTTTAAACAAATTTCTAATTCTTTTGTAATGAAATCAATTTCCTTTTTCAAGGAATCATTATTTTTTACAACAAAATCAATTTTTGAAGTTAAAACTTTATTTTTATTCAACACATCATTATTCTTCAAAAGAGTTTCACAATCATTTTTAGATTTTAAAACTTTATTTTCTTTTAGTGCAAGATCAAGTTGAGACCTTAATGAGTCCCTTTCATTATAAATCTCAACCTTCTCTTGCAAAACATTGTTAAGTCTAGAATGCAAATATTTATTTTCATTAACAATTCCTAGACTTTTCTTTTTCAAAACATTATATTTTTCTATTAATTTTTCACAAACAATGGAAAGTTCTTCATTCAAAGCATGGGCATCAATATGTTCATCACATGAAGAACTAGCACTAAAACTATCTAGTTGAGTTTCCGATTGTACCTCAAGGGAGTCATTCCTTTGGATCATGAAGCATTGTGACTTGGATTCTCCACTAGGCTTCTCCTCTTGTTGGATTGGCATTTGAAGCTCAGAGGTGGTGGTTGTTGTCAACTTGTTCCACACTGCAAAGGCGGAATCAAGGTTAGAAACATGCATAAGATAATCTTTAGGTAGCGTGCTTCTAATGGCCTCAAGGGCTAGTGCATTGGCCCCTATATGCTTGCTATCACTAAGGTAGGATTCCTTGATAATGGTAAGGTGAACCTTATATCCTAGGGTTTGCAAATAGATGGACATCCTAGTCTTCCAAACAAGAATGTTGGAAGGGTCAAACATAGGTGGGGTCATGAAGTCCATGGGTCCAAACTATATGTGTGCAAGCAAACAAATGTGCAAAATGCAAACGAAGATTAGCAAACAAAGGATCTCACTCCTAGGATGTTAAGCCTAAATTATCAGGAGCGTAGGCTCTGATACCAATTGAAAAACACCTAGAGGGGGGTGAATAGGTGTAAGTGCTAATCTAGATACTAAATGTGCTAAATGCGGAAGCTTAAAACAATTTTGCAACATACTTAATACAACCAACAAGTGTAGCCGAATTTCCTGTGAAGGGCTCTGGACTAACTCCTCTTGATTCCCCTAGATAAGGGTTGAGGTGCTATATGAAGCTCTTGTGGTTAAGTATAAGTGAGGCACACACACAAGCAAGCCAAGCATATAAGGATGAACAATATGAAATAATGCAAGGCAACACAAGCAATATGAATGATATGAAATGAATGATGCTTTGCACAAATAAAAGAGATAGAGTTGAGAGACAATGGATCAAACGCAAAGACAAGATATGTTTTGAGGTTCGAGCCCCTAGCTCTACATCCCCGCCTTCACCGAGAAGGATTTCTAATCCACTAAAGGAGTACCGAACTCCTCTCTCAACCTTACAATGCCACCGAGGCAATACAACCAATCCACCTCTACCAAAGAGGGATAAGGCCCTAGCCAATAACCAATCTCCACCTCACAATAGAGGGAGCAAACACAAACCTCAACCTCTACCAAAGAGGGAGCAACCAACAAATGAGGGTTTTACAACAAGTGGTATATCTCAACCACAAACCTCTCCTTTTTCCCACAAACAAATGATCCTAATACAATAGGATAGGTGATAGCTCAAGTGTGGAAAAAACTAGAGTTTGGAAAACAAAAACTCAAAGAAAAATACATGGGAAAACTCTTTGTAAAAGATAGAAATGAATAACAATACAAATCTCCCAAATTTCTATTTTCTTTGATTTTCTAAAAACTCTAAAACAAATAAGATGAATCCTTTTTGGCACTAAAACTCTTTTGAAAACTTGTTTAAAACACTTGAGAATGTCTGAAATTTTTGCTCTAAAAAACTTAGCCAAAATCCCAAAGAAATGGGGTTTATATAGGCCAAACAGAAAACTAGCCGTTAGGCTGATCTGGTAGCCTGACAGGCTTGCGATCGACCGTCCCGGTCGACCGCCAACGGTCAGAAATATGACCGTTGGGGCATCCGGTCGACCGCTCGGCCGACCGCCCAGATACAGAGAGCAAAGCTCTCTGGTCCGGTCGACCGGTCGGCCGGCCCACTGTGCTGCCAGACGTGCACAGCTCTGTGCATGTCGGTCGACCGCAAGGTCGACCGGCCCTTGGTGCGGTCGGCCGAGCGGTCGGCCGACCTGGCCTGTCAGCCACTGTTCTGGGTCAGAAAAACATGTTTAAAATATTTTTTAAAAATTTTTTTATCTCTTCTAAAAATCCCCAAAAATAGTTTTAACATTTTGCATTGATATATAAACATATGATAAAAATTTCAACTCAAATATCAAGCAAGTTAGACTATTTTTGTGTCTTAACATTTTTACCAAAAATCAAAACATGTATTTTATCAAACTTGGATTTTTCAATACATGAATAGGAAAGTCAAAATAAGTTTATCTAAGGAGTTTAAGCATGCATGTATAGAAAGAATACATCTACTATACATATAAACCATTTAAACTTGTTTTGATCAATCTATTCATGAAAACAAATATCGGTTAAACTAAAAACCGAAAAATCATAAAACGTGTGTGTTGTGCACTTGAGCATATCAACTATCTAATCTTCACACATGGATCTAAAACACACTAAACTAAATTAGGATACCTAAGTCTTCTTGATGATCTTCAATTTTCAAACCGACTCGATCCCAAACGTGATCCACCGAGTGCAAAGATATGATCTTGATGCTTGGGCACGGTATCACCAAGTGAAGGCTTCCAAACTCCTCTTTTTGAAGCAAACACCAACTAATATCTTGTTACATGATCTGTAACTAAAATCACAAGATAATTAGTAAACATAACTATATGAGTTAATCATCATCAAAACTAGAGAGGAAGGCCTCCGGGCCAACAATAGATTCTTCAAAACATGAAACCAAGTCATATAATTTATGAAGCATGTATTCAACACAAAATTGACACTCAAGATATAGAAAGCTCATCAAAGTACTCATAAAATAATGTAATAAGTAAACATAATTAAGTGAGTGTACAAGAGTCATGTGAAAAGCATAATTAGGAACATAGGCAATGAAGCTCATATGAAGTTTCTTAAAATAAATAAAAATTTAATTTTCATCAAAACAATACTAACTCCAAGGCATATGTATGTTGTGTCAAAATTAAAGGCATACACCCATATCCAAACACAATTGAGTCTATAAAGAAATTTTACATGAAAGGCAAATGACTCAAAGGTATACATGTATATCTAATAGTTTTGGCAAAATTAACATATACATGAAGTTAAACACATATTAATGAAAACATGTACAAAATAGGGAATACAAGTCAAAATGTATGAATCATCAAAAATAGGCTATACTAGTACATCTAATGGGTACAAATGAGCAATCAAACACAAACATATAATAATCAATTTGTGGCTTACTAATTGTACAAGTATTGACACAAGTTTTAATGAAAACTACATCTTAAACATGTAATCAAATCATGAAGTATAAAACAAAATATAAACCAATATGATCATTAAGTGAATGCACATGTCTTAGATCTATGATATACACAATAGTTAAACTAAAGTGAGTGCACAAAAATATAAGTTCATATAAACATGGGTGTATCTCAATTACTATGCATGTATATCACTAATCTAGTTTTCATGGCATTTAATATAATAATTATGAAACATCAAAACATGCTAAAAATGAATAATATGAAAGCATGTAAACTAAATAAGGAGTTAGAGATTGTTACCAAAACCATTAGGGCACATCTCTATGCTCCAAACCATGGTGATCCTCCCACCAAACTCCTCTTGAAAGTGATGCTTCTAAATATAGTCACCGTTTAGCTCGGAACGCATTCACCTCAAGGCACCAATACTCTCACGTCGAGTGAGAGCCCACACCTACATCCAAAAACACCTTGATTTTCACACTTGAGCTATCACCTATCCTATTCTATTAGGATCATTTGTTCTGTGGAAAAAGAGAAAAGAAAGAGAGATTGAGTTTGTGGTCTTTGGAACCACTTGTTGTAAACACCCTTATTCTTTGTGTATCCCTCTTTGGTAGAGGTGATCGGGTGATTGGTTTGCTCCCTCTAGTGAGAGGTGGAGTTTTGGTTTGTAAACCCTCTTCGGTAGAGGTGCTGTGGTTGTTTGGCTACGGGCCTACCCCTCGGTTATGAGGCGGTGTTTGCGAGAGGAGTTCGGTACTCCTTGTGTTGTAACAAATCCTCTTCGGTAGAGGTTCCCTCGGTGGGAGATAGTGGATTGGAAATCCTACACGGTGGTGTAGGCGGGGATGTAGAGCAAGGTGCTCGAACCTCGAAACATATCTTGTTGTTAGCGTTTGATCCACTTGTCTCTCAACTCTCTCTCTCTCTTTACATTTGTGCAAAGCATCATACTTCATTCATATCATATATTGCTTGCATTTGTGCCTTGCATATATTCATATTGATATATCATCTTATATGCTTGGTTGTTTGTGTGTGCCTCACTTGTACTTAATCAACAAGAGCTTCACATAGCACCTCAACCCATTTAAGGGGAATCAAGAGGAGTTAGTCCAGAGCCCTTCACGGGAAATTCGGCTACACTTGTTGATTGTACTAAGTGTGTTTGCAATATTTGCATTAGCTTCCGCATTTAGCGCACTTAGTTCATTAGATTAGTACTTACACCTATTCACCCCCTCTCTAGGTGTTTTTCAATTGGTATCAGAGCTAGTGCTCCTGATATTAGGCTTAACATCCTAGGAGTGAGATCCATTTGTTTGCTAATCTATTGTTTGAATTTGCTTGTTTGCACACTCATATAGTTTACCATGGACTTCATGACCCCACCTAGCTTTGACCCTTCCAACATTGTTGTTTGGAAGTATAGGATGTCCATGTACCTAAAGACCCTAGGTTTGCATGTCTTTCTTACGGCCACCAAGAAATGTTATCTTGGAGATCGCAATCATATAGGGGCCAATGCACAAGCCCTAGAGGCCATTAGAAGCACATTAAATAAAGAATATCTTATGAGTGTTTCTAACCTTGATTCCGCTTTTGTAGTGTGGAACAAGTTGACGACAACCACCACCTCCAAGCTTCAAGAACAAATTCAACCGGAGGAGTCTAGTGGAGAATCCGAGTCTCAATGCTTAATGATCCAAGGGAATGACTCCCTTGAGGTACATTCGGAATCTCAACTAGATAGTGATGATTGTGCTAGTTCTTCAAATGATTTTGTTGATTCCCATGCTTTGAATGAAGAACTATCTATTGTTTGTGAAAAACTAATTGAAAAATATAATTTGTTGAAAAAGAAAAGTCTAGGCCTTAACAATGATAATAAAAATTTGATTGCTAGACTTGATGTTGTTTTGCAAGAGAAAGAGGAGATTTCTAATGAGAGAGATTCATTAAGGTCTCAACTTGATCTTGCCCTAAAAGAAAATAAAGTTTTAAAATCTAAAAATGATTGTGAAACTCTTGTGAAAAATAATGATGTTTTGTCTTTAAAAGTTGATTTGTTTTAAAGGAGAATGTTGCTTTGAAAAACAAAATTATTTCTATTTCAAATGATTTAAATGTTTGTTTAAAGAAAAATGATGTTTTGTAAAATAAGATTGATGCACATGTTTGCCATGCTAGGGTAGTATCACACACTTCACCTATTGCATGTCACACTTCTTCTTCTAAGATTAATGATGATATTTGCTTGCTTAAGAAGAAGGTTGATTGTTTGGGCTCCACTATGAGCCAATGTTCCATGAACCACTCACGGTTGGAAACCTTGATTCGAAAGAAACAAGTTCCATCCTTTATGCATGCACACCCTCCACGGCATACACATGCTCCTCATGGACACCATCACACCATGTATGCTCATGTGTACACTTGTACACATTGTGGACGTAAGGGCCACCTTGCTAAATTTTGCTATGATAGACTACATACTTCAAATTTAGCAAAGAATTTTGTTTGGGTTAGAGAAGGTACTAACCCCCATGGACCCAAAAGAGTATGGGTACCAAAGACCACCCCTCCTTTATTTGATGTAGGTGTGGGCTCTCACATGACGTGAGAGTTGCCGTACCTTGGAGTGGATGCGTTTCGAGCTTCTTGGAAATCATATGGATGCATCACTTTGAAGGGAAGTTTGGTGGGAAGACCACCTTGGTTTGGAGAACTAGAGCGGTGCCCTCATTGGTTTTGGTATTGAATCTCTAACTCCTTATTTATTGTCTTCATGCTTTCAATATTCATTGTTTATAGCATGTTTTATTGTTTAGTGATTAGTATGTAAATACCATGTTTATTAGATCCTTGACATATATGTATAGTATTTGAGACACACATGCTTATATGAACCCATACTTAGTGTTCTCACTTTTGTTTAAGCTATAATGTACATCATGAATCTAATACATGTGAATTCACATAGTAATCATGTCTTAGTTTTATCATGTTGTTTGTTATATTTGTTTTTATGCTTCATGTCTTGATTACATGTTTAGATGTTAGTTTTCACTAAAACTAGGTATATACTTGTGCATATAGTGGGCCACAAATAAATCTATATATGTTTGAGCATGAATGCTTATTTGAATCCATTAGATGTGCTAGTATAGTCTAGTTTTGATGATTCATGCATTTTAAACTTGTATTCCTATTTTTGGATTTGTTTTATGATTGTGTGTTTCACTTCATGTATATGTTTGTATTGCCAAAATTTGAGATATACATGTGTACCCCTTGAGTCATTTGCCTTTCATGCAAATATATATATATGGACTCAATTGTGTTTAGAGAT
Organism: Agave tequilana; assembly: GCA_038442645.1. Classification (NCBI taxonomy): domain Eukaryota; kingdom Viridiplantae; phylum Streptophyta; class Magnoliopsida; order Asparagales; family Asparagaceae; genus Agave; species Agave tequilana. Next base: position 56,493 of record JAVJIF010024877.1, on the reverse strand, counting down.
ATGTATGTATACTTATTATGTTGACAATTCATACATATACCTTGAAATGAAATTTGTTTTGGTGAAGATTTAGTTTTTCTTGATTTTGTGTTTAATTGTTTAACTTCATGTATATGTCTATCTTGTCCAAACTATTAGATATACATGTTTATCCTTTTTGAGCCACGTGCCTTCATGCATATATTTTGTGGACTCGTTGTGTTTTGGATATGTATGTATGCTTTAGTTTGTATAAGACATACATACACCTTGAAGATTAAATAGTTTAGATGATTTTATGTTTTCATGTTTTCATGTTTAAGGAATAATTGAGCTTAATGAAAATTTTCATGGTTATGATCTACACATTTTATTTATACACTCATATTTATATTTTGCTCATGTTTTGTTTTCATGAGTCATATTTATGCTTAATTGAATTAGAGTGTTGATTATCATGTGGATTTCATGTTTTATGAAAATTATTTTTAGTTTATTCCTTGCTTGAAGGATTTCGTACTAGTTAACAAAACTTTTTCTTTTAACTAGTTACGGTATTCTTCATTTTGGTAGAGTTTTTCAAACAAAGCTTATTTTTCAAATCTATTTTTGAAAACCCCTACCCTTAACGGGAGGTTGGATGGGAGTCTATGCCTTGTATGTTTATATTGAAAATCATTTTAAACTTGTGCATGAGATGGGAGGTAGTTATATGAGTTATACCATGCTTTTATTGTTATGTCAATTGGTATCATTGAACTTTTTCAATTGGTATCAATTTGATTCTTTTGTATACTCATGTGTTTGTGTATGTATATTTTCAATTGATATCATATATTAGTGATTGGTACTCACTCTATTTCATACACATATACTTGTTTTATTTGTGCTCAAGATATAAATTTTCACAAATTTTGTTTATGCTAGAGCTTGAGCTTCAACTTCATTTCAATTGATTTAGTTTTCAATTGGTATCCTATTTCAAGCCTACGCATAGTTTTTGTTGGTATTTCATAAAGGGGGAGAAAATTCGATTTTCATATTTCAATTGGTATTTAGTTTTCCACTCCCTTGCTTTATGATAGAAAATAGTCATTTCAATTGTTTATATGACTTAAAAGGAAAAATACTATCTTTTGATATCAAGATGTCTTTTGTTTTAAATTGGTATCTAAAAATTTTATTTAAAGTAAAATACAAAAGTTTTGATTTGTATTGACTATATGCAAGGAGAGCTTAACATCTCTTCCACATATAGATTCATGTTGAGTGTATCTTATATTGAGGAGCTTAACATCTCTTCTTTATGTGGTACACGTGTGTAGGGGGAGCTTCACATCTCCTCTTATGCATTACATAATGTGTGTTATGTGAATTAGGGCTTAACATCTCTCCTTCATGTAATGCATATGTGTAGGGAAGCTAACTTAGCGTCTTCCTCTTCATGAATGTATATAGCATATAACATTTATTAATCTTTGTTTACTTTCAATTGGTATCAAGATGCTTCATTGACATATTTTCAATTGATATCCTAATTGATTGTCACCCCTTATTGACCTTGTTTTTGTTTTAGGCAAAAAGGGGGAGTAAGTTGTTTTATTGTTTTGATTGACAAAAAAGGGGAGAAAGATTTTTACCCCTCATTTATTGTTTTGATTGTTTACCCCTTTGTTGATGATTGACAAAAAGGGGGAGAATAATTTGTGTTTTATATGCATACTTATGTTTTTGCATATATTAAGTTTAATTGGTATCTAGAGCATCTAGTGTTTTGTTAATGTTTTATTAATTTAATTGGTATCTAGAGCTTCTAGAACATGTTTATGTGTTTTATGCATGTTGATGCATACATGTTTATGTACATTCATTGCATATCTTTTGTATATTTGTTATGCATGAATTAAGGGGGAGCTTCTTTGAAGCTTAACTTTAATCCATGCATATATAACTCCATGAGTTTTGTCATCATCAAAAAGGGGGAGATTGTTGGCCCAAAGGCCTTCCACCCTAGTTTTGATGATGATTAACTCATGTAGTTATGTTTACTAATAATCTTGTGTTGTTTAAGTTTCAGATCATTAACCAAGATATTAGTTGGTGATTAGCTTCAACAAGGAGTTTAGAAGCTTTTCATGGTGATTCCAGGGCCAAAGCATCAAGATCATACCTTGCCTAGCTCATGGATCACGGTGTTTGTGGATCGAGTCGCCTTGAAGATGAAGATCGTCAAGAAGACTTAGGTATCCAAAGTTTAGTGTGTTTTAGATCCATTTGTAAAGTTTAGTATAGTTGATATGCTCAAGTACACAACACACACGTTTTCATATTTTGGAATTGGTTTTCATGAATAGATTGATCAAAATAAGTTTACATGGTTTATATGTATAGTAGATGTATTCTAGTTATACATACATGCTTACACTTCCTATACAAACTTATTTTGACTATCCTATTCATGTGTTGAAAAATCTAAGTTTGATAAAATACAAGTTTTGGTTTTTGGTAAAAATAATAAAACACAAAATTAGTTCATATTGATTGATATTTGAGCTAAACTTTTTATCACATGTTTATATATAAATGCAAAATGATAAAACTATTTTTGGGTATTTTTACAAGACTTAAAAGATTTTTAGAAAAATATTTTACACTGTTTTTCTGACCCAGATTTCTGTTCCAGGCTTCAACCAGTCGACTAGTCAAACTGACCTAGTCGACTTGGGCTGAAGTCGGTCGACCGATCCGGTCGACCGACGTGCAAAGATCTGTGCACGTTTGGCAGCAATGGGACGGTCGACTCGGGCGGTCGACCGGGTCTGAGAGCAGTGCTCTCTGTTTGTTTGGGTCAACCGTGCCGGTCGACCGTGTTTGCCCAACGGTCACATTTCTGACCGTTGGCGGTCGACCGGGCCGGTCGACCGATAGCCTGTCAGGCTGCCACATCAGCCTAACGGCTAGTTTTCTGTTTGGGCTATAAATACCCCAACTCTTGGGGGTTTTAGCTAAGATTTTTAGAGCTGATTTTCTCCCATTCTCTGGTTTTAAAAACAAGTTTTTAAAAGAGTTTAAGTGCCAAAAAGATTTCATCTTTATTGTTTTTTCAAGGGTTTTGGAAAATCAAAGAAAATAGGAATTTGGGATATTTGTATTGGTTTTCATTCTCTATCTTTTACAAGAGTTTTCCCAAGTATTTTCTTTGTTGCTTGTTTCTAAAAACACCTTGATTTCCACACTTGAGCTATCACCTATCCTATTCTATTAGGATCATTTGTTTTGTGGAAAAAGAGAAAAGAAAGAGAGATTGAGTTTGTGGTCTTTGAAACCACTTGTTGTAAACACCCTTGTTCTTTGTGTATCCCTCTTTGGTAGAGGTGATCGGGTGATTGGTTTGCTCCCTCTAGTGAGAGGTGGAGTTTTGGTTTGTAAACTCTCTTCGGTAGAGGTGTTGTGGTTGTTTGGCTACGGGCCTACCCTCGGTTGTGAGGCGGTGTTTGCGAGAGGAGTTCGGTACTCCTTGTGTTGTAATAAATCCTCTTCGGTAGAGGTTCCCTCGGTGGGAGATAGTGGATTGGAAATCCTACACGGTGGTGTAGGCGGGGATGTAGAGCAAGGTGCTCGATCCTCGAAACATATCTTGTTGTTAGCATTTGATCCACTTGTCTCTCAACTCTCTCTCTTTACATTTGTGCAAAGCATCATACTTCATTCATATCATATATTGCTTGCATTTGTGCCTTGCATATATTCATATTGATTTATCATCTTATATGCTTGGTTGTTTGTGTGTGCCTCACTTGTACTTAATCAACAAGAGCTTCACATAGCACCTCAACCCATTCAAAGGGAATCAAGAGGAGTTAGTCCAGAGCCCTTCACGGGGAATTCGGCTACACTTGTTGATTGTACTAAGTGTGTTTGCAATATTTGCATTAGCTTCCGCATTTAGCGCACTTAGTTCATTAGATTAGCACTTACACCTATTCACCCCCCCTCTAGGTGTTTTTCATCTAAATCATTTTTCAAAGAAATATTTTTATTAGAAATTAAATCTAATTCCTTTGAAATAGAAATAATTTTATTTTTCAAAGAATCATTTTCTTTTAAAACAAAAACAAGTTTTGAAGATAAAACTTCATTTTTCTTCAAAACTCCTCACAATCATTTTTATTTTTCAAATTTTATTTTCATTTAGGGCAAGTTCAAGTTGGGATTTCAATGAGTCCCTTTCATTAGAAATCTCAACCTTCTCTTGTAAAGACACATCAAGTTTTGAAATTAAATCCTCATTTTCTTTATTTAATGCAAAACTTTTCTTTCTTAAGAGTTGGTATTTTTCTAATAATTTTTCACAAACAATAGATAGTTCTTCATTTAATGCATCGGCATTAATATGATCTTCGCCGGAAGAACTAGCACAATCATCTAGTTGAGTTTTCGAATTTACCTCAAGGGATTTATTCCCTTAGCCTATGTAGCATTGTTGTTCGGATTCTCCTCCACTAGATTCCTCCTCCACAATGTTTGGCGTTTGTATCGTGGGAGAGGTCAAGGTGTTCCACACTGCAAAAGCGGAATTACAATGAGAAACCATCATAAGATATTCTTTGTTAAGTGTGCTTCTAAGTGCCTCAAGCTCTTGTACATTGGCCTCTATATGCTTGCTATTACCAAGATAAGATTTCTTGGTAGCGGCAAGGAAAACATGCAAACCTAGGATTTTTAGGTACATACTCATCCTATGTTTCCACATATTGATGTTGGAAACATCAAACATGGGAGGTGCAAGATAATCCATGAGTGTGTGTAAACAAGTATGTGTGCAAATACAAATACTAGATTAGCAATCAAGATCTCACTTCTAAATGGTTAAACCTAATATCAGGAGCGTAGACTCTGATATCAATTCAAAATACACCTAGAGGGGGGGTGAATAGGTGTATGGCTAATCTAATGATAAATGATACGGAATTAAAAACAAATGCAACACACTTAGTGTAACAAAAGAGTGTAGCTGAATTCCCGGTGAAGGGCTCTGGACTATCTCCTCTAAATTCCTCTAAATAAGAGTTGAGGTGCTATGTAAAACTCTCTTGGTTGAACACAAGTGAGGCACACAATCAAACCCAATCATATATATGATATGAACAATATGATGTAATGCACAATATAAGAGAGAGTTTAGAGATAGTAGATCAATCGCAAACACAAGATATGTTTCGAGGTTCGAGCACCCAGCTCTACGTCCCTGCCTTCACACAGAAGGATTTTCACTATATCGTCCACACAGGACTTCCCACACAGGGAACCTCCACTGAGGATTTGGGCAAATACAACTTGAGAGTACACAACTCCTCTCTCAACAAATACAACCTCTCACTATAGGCTAGGCACAAAGCCAACACAAGATCAACCTCTCACTAGAGGGACACCAACAAACTCAATCACCTCTACACTTAGAGGGATATCAACAACCCAATTGCACAACCTCCTCTACACTTAGAGGGAAAGGTACAAAGCCAAGCAAAGAAAAGGGTTTACAACACTTGGTGGTTTCAACAAACCACAAACCAATTTTTCTCACTAAAACAAGATTCTATAGATAGGATAGATAAGATAAGCTCAAGTGTGAGAAAATAAAGTGTTTGGAACAAAGAAAAATACTTGAAAAAATCTCCAAATAGATATTGAAATTTAGATTAAAAACAAATTCCCAAAAGACTCTATTTTCTTTGAATTTTCAACACTTTAAAAACAAATAAAAGTAAATCTTTTTAACCCAAAAATTATTGCTGAAAAACACTTGAAAGATGTAAATATTTCTCTCTTAAAATGTTTTTAAAATCAGCCAAAGAATGGGGTATTTATAATCCTCAAACAAATCTGCCCGTTGGCAGCAAGAAAGGGCATTTTTGCCCTTCCGGTCTACCGCCCGGTCGATCGGCCCAACGGTCATTTTTATGACCGTTGTGCCACCGGTCGACCGGGACTGGATACAGGGAGCAGCAGCTCTCTGCCGGTCGATCGGCCGGTCGACCAGGGCCATTTGCAGAGAGCAGAGCTCTCTGGACGGTCGACCGCCCGGTCGACCGGCCCACCAGCTCATGGCTGCGTCCACGTCTGTGCACATCGGTCGACCGGACCAGTCGACCGACTTCTGCGTCAGTCGACCGTCCGGTCGACCAGCAGACAGCCAGGTCCAATTATTATAGGGATTAAAAACTTGGGTTTTTACCTTCAATTAAATCCCATAAAATCACATAAATTTCACAAAAATTAGTTCTTATTAGATCTTTGAAATATACATATGTGTGAGTAAAATTCAACACATATTACAAACTATTTGAACCATTTTTGTGTTCTTTAAAATTTGCCTTAAACCAAAATCCTTATTTTCCAAAACTTAAATTTTTGAAATGGAAACCATTTTTTTCAAAACTCATGTAAATACAAAAACATGATATTGAAATAACTTTGAAGCATATTGTATATGGATAGAATCCAATATACATGAAAGATATTATATCTATGTTTTTGACATGAAAACCAAGATCGGTTAAACCGAAAAATCAAAACATGAAACTTTAAACTTGTGTGTGTATTGTGAACTTGAGCATATCAACACTATCTATTTTTACACAAGATCTAAATAGCTAAACTAAACACAAAACGAGGTCTTCTTGTAGAACTCCGTCTCCAAGTTGACTCGATCCAAACGTGATCCAACGAGCTTGACTCCAACAAAGTCTAGATGCGATCTTGACGCGCGAGCTCTTAAATCAACATGTGAAAGCTCCAAAACACCTTTGTTGAAGCTAATCACCTACTAATATCTTGATCAAATATCTGAAACTAAATATCACAAGATTATTAGTAACTATAACTACATGAGTTAATCATCATCAAAACTAGAGTGATGGGCCTCTGGGCTAACAATATCATCAAGACGTTGCAAGTATGAAGTGATACAGAATGAAACTAAAAATCCATTGTCATGAGCTATCGGTGGCACTCACAAAGGCAAGGCTCTTTCGATGCTTTAAGATTCACTTGGATAGCAATTGGTACCAAAAGAAGAAAAGTAGAGGAGAAGAAGAAGAATACAAAAACAAAGTACATATAAAAGGGGAACTACAGATTCAATTTTATAACAATAAGAGAAAAGAAGAAAATCTTATACCGGTGTCACTCTCAGCGCAAGTTTCATTCTCATTCTCCTATGAAACTCTGATCTCCTCTGAGTTACATAAATTAAAACTAAAAATTACATAAAAAGAAAAACAAAAACCTACACTAAAAAGAATGAAAAAGTGGACTAAATTCTATCTCTGCATGATCGCTCCCTGTACGCTCAGAAAATCTCAGTATTTATAAGCAAAACCCAACATAGGAGAGCGTACAAAGATAGGGGGAGCAAACGCTAAAGCCGCGAAAACGCGGCTTTTGCCACGTTTTTGTGGCCAGGGTGTGGCCACCTGCCACACCCTGTTGGTGGTACTCTCTGACTTCGAGATTTGCTTTTATCTTCAGCTGGATTTGTAGTTTAAGTCTGAGATTTTGATGAAATGGCCTTTTATCTTTGGCTTCAACAGATTGATTTGTAAGAATTTGTTCTAACTAATTTTCAACCGATCTGAACCGACCTGATCTTTCCTGATTTACTGACTTTGAATTAATTCTGATTTAAATCAGAATTTGATGGGCTTTTGGGCTCATTTCTCTTCCCTCTCCTTTAGGAATGGGCCTGCAAATAAATTAAACAATAATTAGAAAAAGCAGAGTTTATTTTAGAATAAGTATGAGAATATGATAATGAATGTGCAATATTAGCGACCGATCACACCCCATACCTATCTTTATTCATCCTCGGGCAAAACAGCTAAACAAAAAAATATTAGACCACTTTCGTAAGTCACGCGATTGCACTGAGCCTGTGCAACAAGCCGTTAAACCTCTAGGTTTCTCCTAGAGGATGAGTTTTGTCTCGTAAGGGTTTTCAGTAGATTACACCCACAAAATCCGTAAAGAAAGAAAAACAAAGAGTTAGTATTTTGAAAAGTATTTTGAAAGAGAAAAATATTTGAAATATTATTGTAAGATTTAAGTAATCTATAAGTTTGTAGGAAAATCAAATTTTTCATTCCTAAACTTAGTCTCTATTCAAAAACATTTTATCAATCAAAGTAAAGAGTCAAATTGTGCTTCTCATCTAGTCTATTACTTTACCCTAAGTCATATGCACCTTGTGACTATGAAAATTTTGACTAAGGGTTCTTTAACTCTAACTCTTATGCCTTATTTTTTATTATATATTTTTTATTTTATTTTTGGTGATATTATTCCTTAACTCTATTAGGCTTTCTAATCTGCCCATGTAACGAGTCTTTAATCTGTGACTCCCAAACCAAATGATCTTAGGGCACCGGGTGAGAAAATACCCCAAGGACTTAAGGACTCGAGCAAACAAGGCCACAAAACTAAGAATTTTATTATATGAACCGCTTTTAGGCGTAAATACTTATGCTTTATTAGGCACAAATATCCAGCTTAATCAGAAGATTTTTATATATATTTTTATTCTCAAACTTATCTAATCATCTTTCGCATAAATACCAAGGCTTACTTAGGCCAAAGCACCTAACTAATCAATAATTAGATTTGTTCACCTTTCATAGATATATATATTTTTTTATAATAAAAGGAAAACCTAAGTTATGTTAGACCCTGCCTAGAATGCAAGTCTAAACGGTTTTTTTTTTTTAGCAATTAACAATCATTAGATTACTGTTGGATTAAAACAGGGATTGTATATATTAGATATAGCAAGAATAATAACACACAAAAACTTTTTTTTGCAAGCAATATGTCCTGCAAAAAAGAGTTTTTAGTAGTCCAACAAAAATTTCAACTTTTGCAATGCAATTTCTTGAAATTCTGTTTCCTACCTTCGAGAGTAGGGGCACGGAATACTAAGTCTTCTCTTGTAAAGTTTGAGTGCTAAATCTGAATCTTGACGTCCCTAAAACAAGACACCAGACTTGTTAAAAATAAATACACCGTTCCCTCCCCGGCAACGACGCCAAAAATTGATTGAGCTTGAAACTGCACACAAATACAAAATTTCAGAACTTTAAAATAGAGATGTGCAAGTGCTCAATTCTACCGCAATAGCAAGTGGCTATGCGGGTCGTGATCCACAAGGAGGGACTAGCGACTGAAGCTTTTTTAGTAAATTTTTTTTAAGATACAAAGGATGGTTAAAATTCTTCTTTTAGTTCTTGTAAAGAAAAAGAGAAAAATTAGGTTAAAGTGAGTTAGGGAGAAAGTAGTAGAATGAGAAGGTGGAGAAAATAGAAGTGATATGTACAAAGAAATGGAAAAGGAGTGATAAAAGAAGTGGTAGATTGTGGTGTTCTAAACTAAAAAATTAAAAGAAAAGAATCTAAAAGTTACTTATCTCTTTTGGCCAAATGCTTACCTTGAATCTTTGCAATGATGTTACGTTAAAGTGAGGCGATCAACGAATAGCCCATAAGAGTTGATTCTCGTCTCCTCCACATTATATCAATAAGACGTTGCAAGTATGAAGTGATACAGAATGAAACTAAAAAACCATCATCATGAGCTATCGGTGGCACTCGCAAAGGCAAGGCTCTTTCGATGCTTTAAGACTCACTTGGATAGCAATTGGTACCAAAAGAAGAAAAGTAGAGAAGAAGAAGAACACAAAAACAAAGTACATACAAAAGGGAAACTACAGATTCGATTTTATAACAATAAGAGAAAAGAAGAAAATCTTACACTGGTGTCACTTTCAGCACAAGCTTCATTCTCATTCTCCTATGAAACTCTGATCTCCTCTGATTTACATAAATTAAACTGAAAATTACATAAAAAGAAAAACAAAAACTTACACTAAAAAGAATGAAAAAGTGGACTAAATTCTATCTCTACATGATCGCTCCCTGTACGCTCTGAAAATCCCAGTATTTATAGGCAAAACCCGACGTAGGAGAGCGTACAAAGATAGGGGAAGCATACTCTCCCCCTAACTCACTAACAAAGCCGCGAAAACGCGGCTTTTGCCGCGTTTTCGCGGCCAAGCTGTGGCCAGGTGGCCACACCCTGTTGGTGGTACTCTCTGGCTTCGAGATTTGCTTTTATCTTCAGCGGGATTTGCAGTTTAAGTCTGGAATTTTGACAAAATGGTGTTTGATCTTTGGCTTCAACTGATTGATTTGTATGGATTTGTTCTAACTGGTTTTAACCGATCTGAACCAACCTGATCTGCCCTGATTTACTGACTTCGAATTAATTCTGATTTAAATCAGAATTTGATGGGTTAAATTAGAATTTGATGGGCTTTTGGGCTCATTTCTCTTCCCTCTCCTTTAGGAATGGGCCTGCAAATAAATTAAACAATAATTAGAAAAAAGCAGAGTTTATTTTAGAATAAGTATGAAAATATGATAATGAATGTGCAATATTAGCAACCGATCACACCCCCATACCTATCTTTTGCTCGTCCTCGAGCAAAACAACTAAACAAAAAAACTATTAGACCACTTTCGCAGGTCACGCGATTGCACTGAGCCTGTGCAACAAGCCGTTAAACTTCTAGGTTTTCCCTAGAGGACGAGTTTTGTCTCGTGAGGGTTTTCAGTGGATTACACCCACAAAATCTGTAAAGAAAGCGAAACAAAGAGTTAGTATTTTCGAAAAGCATTTTGAAAGAGAAAAATATTTGAAATATTATTGTAAAATTTAAGTAATCTATAAGTTTATAGGAAAATCGAAATTTTCATTCCTAAATTTAGTCTCTACTCAAAAATTTGTTATCAATCAAAATAAGAAGTCAAATTGTACTTCTCATCTAGTCTATTACTTTACCCTAAGTCATATGCACCTTGTGACCGCGAGAATTTTGATTAAGGGTTCTTTAACTCTAACTCTTATGCCCTATTTATTTATTTTTTTATTATATATATTTTTTATTTTATTTTTGGTGGTATTATTTCTTAATTCTATTAGGCTTTCTAATCTGTCCATGTGACGAGCCTTTAATCGGTGACTCCCAAACCAAACGGTCTTAGGGCACCGGGTGAGAAAACACCCCAAGGACTTAAGGACTCGAGCAAATAAGGCCACAAAACTAAGGATTTTATTATATGAACTGCTTTTAGGCGTGAATACTTATGCTTTATTAGGCACAAATATCCAGCTTAATCAGAGGATTTATATATATATATATTTTTCTCAAACTTATCTAATCATCTTTCGCATAAATACCAAGGCATACTTAGGTCAAAGCACCTAGCTAATCAATAATTAGATTTGTTCATCTTTCATAGATATATTTTTTTCTTTTTTTTTATATGAGGCATAAGAATCTTTGTTTTTGAACGCTAAGTGTGTAAGTGTATATGGTGTACATATTTCTTCAAGGTAAAGATCAAGACTAAATTTCTTTTACAAACTTTCTTCCTATCCTTAGAAATCAAACAAATAATCTAATTTGACCAAGTATAAGAAATCCTAATTATGATAATCCTATTCCTTAAAATTGACTTAATTTCTTACAAAAAATATGTCAAAATATTGTTTCTATTTTCAAAAAGTTTTTAAAAGTAAAGAAAATGTTAAAAAAAAAATATTTTATAATAAAAAGGAAAACCTAAGTTTTGTTAGACCCTCCCCTACACCTATCTCATGCATTGTCCTCAATGTATGAATTAATGCATAGATGCATGAAAAAGAAGAAAGGGAAGGAAAATATTGTCTTAAGGTGGTGGTTCCGGTGGTGGTCTGATTGGTCCACGAAATGCAACCCAATCGAATTTTCGCGGAGTTCGGAGGAACCCACCAGAAATCTCTCATATATAACCCACTAAAATGATGTATATATGACCGATTTTTTAAATGTTTTACCCAATCTAATTTTCAAATTTCATAATTAATTTCGGAGTCAATTTTGTCAACCGCCTTGTCCCAAAATGGAGTGTGAAAAGATAAAATGATTGACTTGGACTTAGGAAGTATGGGAACTAATACCGACTCAGGAAAGTGACTTAAGTCAAGTAAAGGTTTAGGAGTCGAGATTGGTTCAGGAAGTGGGTCCAAATTAAGAAGTTGAAACTCAAGTCCACATTCATTTTCCCACGATGGAATGTGACTTAATATTGGTGATTCAAGTTCAAGAATGATAGGTGTGGGAATCAAAACTGACTCTAAAATATTACTCAAGTTGGGTAACAAAACAGGAGTCAATATTGATTCGGAAATTTGAACTGGATCACAAATTTGAAAATCTAGGTCACATTTCTCATTGAGTTCAATTTCATAAAAATGAGTACTTACTAATTTGTCAATGAGACTTTCAAAAGTATGAAATTGGTCAAGTTCAATATGATGATCATCAAAAATGGGCGATTCTATTTCATTATAAATTGGCACAGTATTTAATGTTGACTCGGGAAAAAGATTGAAATCAGGTGAAGACGTCATTATTGAATCAGGAAGAAGAATTGAATCACTAAGTTGAGGCTCATGATCACATACATTCTCAAGTTCCATTTCAGGAGAGGAATAACTTGCTAAACTGTTAATATCATTTTCAAAATTTTGAGTTTGGACAAGTTCAAATGATTGTGCTAAAATGAAATCTTGTTTTCCAAAACAACATGATTCGTCGGCTCTAATAGAATGGTTAGCGACATCAGAAATGGTCAAACGGTGAGAACGGAGAGTTTGGACCATCATATTTATGTCACGATTACGAACGTTTTGAGCCTGAGTCATGGCTTCAAGCATCATTTCATAGTTGATTGGTTCATCGTATTGTTGCGATTGGACTTGAAAAGATGAAGTGTTGTTTTGAAATTGGTGGTGAAATTGTGAGTCCGTCAGATTTTGTGATTATTGTTTGGAATCACGCATACTCATTTTCAAAATTGATGGTTTTCTATTTTGGACTGGTGGAACTGAGTGTGAATCTTGAAAATATTGTGGATAAGGTGGATAAGGAGGACAAGTTGGTTGAAAATTGGATTCGGGGGAGGTGAATTCCTATTGACTCTGTGAAGAGTTGAAATTATTTTGAAAATTATGGTCATAAAATTGGGGGCATGGGTTATATTGATTTGGATAAGACCAATCCGGCACACTAGGTTGGTTAAAGTTTTAATATGCCGGGTTGGTAATATCCGAAAAAGAGGCTTGAGTGTAATATGGATTACCATTAAAATTGAAAAAATTATTGTTTTAAGCCATATCACACAATAAATGTCAAACACAAACAAAGAAAAAAAACAAATAAGCAAACAAATAAAAAGAAAAAATCTAACCTAAGTTAGGGTAAAGCTAAGACCTAGACGACTCCTAACTGGTTAAACTGTCCACGGGGGGTATATTATCGAATCTGACCACACGTTAATCGGTCAGGTAGGGGCAATACTGGTGGGAGGTATCCACGCAGAAGCGACGGGCCTAATTAAGACAAACCGCTAGCCTTTGGGGTTTCGACCCTCAATCCCCAACCTTAGTCACCGATTTGGCAAGAGTCAGATTCAAATCAACTTCCCCCTTAGGTCAGTCTCCTATTTGAGTCCGAGATGTCCCTAGGGCCAACGTCTACTCAGTTTTAATTAGGTTTGGGCTAGTGAGTGAGGAGATTGTTTGTGGGTTAAGGGAGGGTAATGACTTCCCCACATTATCTTGTTTATAAGACAAGCCCTTAAATCAATTTAGTGCAGTGTACAAGTATATAGAAAAAAGTAACACTCAAGCAATTTTCATACAAGAATGAACCTTATACTAAATGTTATGCACACATACCTTGGCTCCGGCACTCTTCAACAGTAAATAGAAAATGTAATGAAATAGACACATGCCTAAATGCAAAGTCTAAATCATTTTTAGTATTTACAATCAACCTTTTACTGTTGTGTTAGAAATGGATATACAGTGAGTCAAATAAGGAAATAAATAGCTACAGATATTTAACTTTGTAATTCAGCCAACCTGTAGAAAATACAGGTTAGTAGTTCACTCAGATTGCCACGGGAATGTAGCAAATCTGAGGCTTCTGGCTCTGCTTTCTTGAGCAGAGTCCAGGGCTACTTATATGTCCACTGCAGCAAAAATTTCTCGTTGTTAAATCTGTACATCAAAAACAAAGAAGAAGAAGGTTAACCAAAATTATAAACTTTAAAGAGAATTATTTACCGTCCCTCCCCGGCAACGGCGCCAAAATTTGATTGAGATAAAATCTGCACACAAGAATACAAAATTTCAGAACTAAGAATGAAAAGTGCAAGTTACTCAATTCTACCGCAATAGTAAGTAACTATGCGGGTCGTGATCTATAAGGAGGGACTAGCGATGGAAGCTTTTAGTAAGTTCTCTTGTAGGCTACAACATATGGTTAAAGTTTTTCTTTAGTTATTTTAAAGAAAAAGGAAAAATTGAGTTAAAGTTGAATTAGGAAGAAGATGGTGGATTAAGAAGATGGAGAAACTAGAAATGATATATACAAAGAAATGAAAAAGGAGTGATAAAAGAAGTGGTAGATTGTGGTGTTCTAAACTAAAGAATTAAAAGAAAAGAATCTAAAAGTTACTTACCTCCTTTGGCCAAATGCTTACCTTGAACCTTTTGCAATGATGTTACCTTGAAGTGAGGCGATCAACGTATAGCCCATAAGAGTTGATTCCCGTCCCCTCCACATTATGTCATCAAGACGTTGCAAGTATGAAGTGATACAGAATGAAACTAAAAATCCATCGTCATGAGCTATCGGTGGCACTCGCAAAGGCAAGGCTCTTTCGATGCTTTAAGACTCACTTGGATAGCAATTGGTACAAAAAGAAGAAAAGTAGAAAAGAAGAAGAACACAAAAATGAAGTACATACAAAAGGGGAACTACAGATTCGATTTTATAACAATAAGAGAAAAGAAGAAAATCTTACGCTGGTGTCACTCTCAGTACAAGCTTCATTCTCATTCTCCTATGAAAATCTGATCTCCTCTGATTTACATAAATTAAAACTGAAAATTACATGAAAAGAAAAACAAAAATCTACACTAAAAAGAATGAAAAAGTGGACTAAATTATATCTCTGCATGATCGCTCCCTGTACGCTCTGAAAATCTCAGTATTTATAGGCAAAACCCAACGTAGGAGAGCGTACAAAGATAGGGGGAGCAAACGCTCCCCCTAACTCACTAACAAAGCCGCGAAAACGCGGCTTTTGTCGTGTTTCTGCGGCCAAGGTGTGGCCAGGTGGCCACACCCTGTTGGTGGTACTCTCTGGCTTCGAGATTTGCTTTTATCTTCAGCTGGATTTACAGTTTAAGTTCGAGATTTTGACGAAATGGCCTTTGATCTTTGGCTTCAACCGATTGATTTGTAGGGATTTGTTCTAACGGGTTTTCAACCGATCTGAACTGGCCTGATCTGCCCTGATTTACTGACTTCAAATTAATTCTAATTTAAATCAAAATTTGATGGGCTTTTGGGCTCATTTCTCTTCCCTCTCCTTTAGGAATGAGCCTACAAAAAAATTAAACAATAATTAGGAAAAAGCAAAGTTTATTTTAGAATAAGTATGAGAATATGATTATAAATGTGCAATATTAGCGACCGATCAAAGAGCACCAAGCTCTGATACCAATTAAAATCACCTAGAGGGGGGTGAATAGGTGACTAGCTAATCTAATGATGAATTAATGCGGAATTAAAACTATTTATGCAAACTAAAAACTATTAAGCTAGACACACCAAGTATAACCTAAGAGTGTAGCTGAATTCCCGATGAAGGGCTGTGGACTAACTCCTCAAGATTCCTCTAGATAAGAGTTGAGGTACCGTTATGGCTCTCTTGATTGAATACAAGTGTGAGCAAACAAACCTAAGCATATAATCAATAGAGCACAAATATATCAAGCATATAAAGATGAAAGCAATTTAAGCATCCAAGATATTAACACAAGTGAGAGATAGAGAGAGCAATCGCAAATACGGGAGATTTGTTTCGAGGTTCGAGCACCCTTGCTCTACATCCCCGCCTCCAACACTATGAAGGATTTCCATTATAAACCGATCCCACCGGATCACTCAGTGCCGCAACACCTATAATGAGTTCACACTAGAACTCATTGGACTTACTAGTCCCTCCCTTATTCCCGTAAGAACTACACACCGCAAGCACACTAGCTTGCCAAGACCGCACCTTTATACCGAGCTCTCACTAGAACTTGAAACAACGCGAACCCGCAAGTCCGCCTCCTCAAATACAAAGAATGAACACTTTGGTGATCGAAACACTTTGATCACCTCAAATACTCTCACAACAAAGATCCCTATTGGATGGATGTAGCAATGGATAGCTCAAGTGTATGTGAGAAAAACTTAGATTGATTTGGTGGTGAAAAAATCAAGAAATCTCTTTTATAAAACACTCTTGAAAAACTCTCCTTTTGATATGGAAGTATTTGCTCTAAAAAAAGTGGAGATAAACACTTAAAAGTGTATGAAAAACTAGCTTAAAAAATCACTTGAAAGCTTGTCTAAAACAGTCTAAGAGAAGCCCCTTATATAGGCTTCAAAAATGTGGCCGTTGGAGGCCAACTCAGCAATCTGAACTGCTGGCGGTCGACCGCCCGGTCGACCAGCCAACGGTCAGATTTCTGACCGTTGTGCCAGCGATCGATCGGCCGGTCGACCGTTGTCTAGCAAATGACCCAGCGGTCGACCGGTCCATTTCCATAGAGCAGAGGCTCTCTAGCGGTCGACCGTGCGGTCGACCGGCCTTTGGCTGTGCACGTATGTGCACATCGGTCGATCGCCTGGTCGACCGACTTCTATCTTAGTCGACCGGCCGGTCGACCGGCAGAAGGTCAGTCCAGCTATTTTGGGGATTTAAAAACTTGCCTTTTTACCTTCAATAAAATCCCATAATTTCTCTAAAAATCTACAAAAATAAGTTCAGCAATATACTTTGATATACAAACATGTTTAAGTAAAAATCAAAACATGTTACAAACATTTTGAACTATTTTTGTAATATGGAAGTTTTGCCTTAAACAAAAATCTGTATTTTTCCAAAACGATTTTTCCAAATTGAAACTCCTCCAAATATAAAAACAAGATATTTTAAACACTTTTGAAGCTTAGTGTGTATGGATATGATCCACTACACATATATGATGAAATATCTATGTTTTTAACATTAAGCTCTGAATTAAGTTTTGATAAAACACATATATATTTTAAAACTTAAAAACTAAAATGGTGTTTTCTAAAATGAAAACTCTATTGTGAAAACACATATAAATCTTGTGTGTGAGTGTATATGAACTTGAGCAATCCACCAACTAATATTTCCTTTACATTTTATCTAAAAACAAAAATCTTAGAACAAACAAACCTAGATATAAGTCGTCTCTTGAAGGTCTTCTTCTTTTTCTTGACTTGGTCCAAACCTTGATCCAAAGAGCTAGACTCCTCCTGAGTACTTGATGGAACCTTGATGCGCGAGCTCTTGAATTAACACGTGCTAGCTCCAAAACTTTTCTTTAAATCCTTTGTTGAAGCTAAACACCAACTAAGATCTTGATCAAATATCTGAGACTAATTTAAACACAAGATCATTAGTACTATAACGACATGAGTTAATCATCATCAAGACTAGAGCGATGGGCCTTCGGGCCAACAATTTGTAGGGAGTCATAGGGGTATTATTATCCCCTGAAATCCCTCCATTATTGGGATTAACTCCTTATTACATGGGGAGCTAATTGACCCAGTAATGGGGATCAGTGATAACTGAACGCGGACCTCGCGCTGGGCACGGACCTTGCGTTGCTGGGCACGGACCTTGCGTTGCTCACCGCGTTTGGAGCAGGCACGAAGTTGCTCAGACCACGTAAGATGTGTGGCATGGAGTTGCTCAGACCCGTGTGGGACGCGTGGCGTAGAGTTGCTCAGATCCGCGTAAAACCCGCGTGTTTGCTCAGACCCTGCATGAGACGCGGAGTTACTCAGACCCACGTCTGAAGTCTCTGTTTTTTCTTTGGACGTGAGGTCCGTGTTTTAGTTGAAACAAAACCTTCACATTTAAGTGAGGCTCACGTCTTATGGCTTGTCCTTAGTGATTTCTTTGGACAGCATACCGGGCAGTCGCCGGAGGCGGTGGCGCTGGCCTAGGGGAGCGGCGTCGGCGCTAGGTGAAAAGCGAGGGAGAGAGAGTAGAGAGAGGTTAGAGAGAGAGAGAGGAAGAGAATGAGGAAAAAAAGAGAGAAAAAGATATATTTATTTTGGGTGCATGGGTTGTGCCACGTGGCAAGCCAGGGAGTAGGGAAAAGGCAAGAAAAACCCAATTCAATATATTATATTAATTTAATGCGACAAAATTCGAGTAATTCAGAAAAATCCTCAAAAATAAATAGAGGTAGAAAACATCCTCTTAAGGAACAATATGAAATCGGTTTTCAGAAATTCAATCCCGCTTTCAAATTAAAAATCCTGAAATCAACCGGTGATACCGACTGACACCAAATCCGGTCAAGTTTTAATAAATTCAAAAAAATCTCCAAAAATGCACTAAAGTAGAAAATATGATTCTAAAAAATAATGTGAAAATATAATTCAGAAATTTAGCTCTCCTTGTAAATTAAAAATTTGAAAATAGATCAAAAATACCGTCGACACCGATTTTGGAGATCTTGTAAAATAATTCATAAAATTACAAAAAATAATGAAAAATCCAATATATTGGAAAATAATGTTTGAAACTGAAACTGGTTAAATCTGACTACCGAAAAGACCAAATCGAGTAATACTCTAGAATTGGGTCCCCGGTTCATATTAAGACTGACTCCGATTCCACGAATCTGAATCCAATGCAAAATAATCGCATAAATAATAATAAAAACAGAAGTAAATCAAAATATAGTCAAAATCTGAATACGTATCTAAGTATGTATTCCAGGAATGAGGTGTTACATATTTTCTGGATGCGGATACGAGAAGCTAAAATAAATTGGTGAAAGAAATCATTGAAGACACTTCAGAAGATGACTGAAGAAATAACAATTTACAATATTTGAAGACTTGTAATTTGTATGTATAAATAATAAAATATTTAAAGATTTGTAACTTTCCAGTATGAATGATAAATTTCTAAATTTTTTAGTCTATATTTCAATTGAGTTTGTATCAATTTATCCAATTTATTAAATTATTAAAAAAAATACATTTGCATTTCACAACTTGTAATAATTTTGTCAAATTTTGTGTAATTTTTTTGAATTTTTGGGGTTTTACAGTTTTTAAATTATACTTAAAAAATCCATGTTTTGAATTTTTAATAATTCTTTTTAAATGGCCGGGCCGGGCCACGGGCAGGTCCTTGGGCCATGATCGAGTCCCCCAAAGGGGGAACAGGCCCGGGCTAGGCCTATATACAGGGCCGACCCTGGCTCATGGTGACCAGGGCCACCGCCCACAACCCAAAAGTCTGGGGGCACAAAAAATTTTAATGAATTTTGTACCGTGGGCTCTGGCCCAAAAGCCGAAGGCACAAACAATTAAAATTCTTGAGCCCCGCTCAGCCCATTAATATTTCCACGCAACACCCACACACCCCGCACACCCCCCCCCCCCCCCCCCCCCCCCACCCCCCCGCGGCCCCACTACCACGCCACCCACACCAAAAAAAAAAAAAAAAAAAAAAAAAAAAAAAAAAAAAAAAAAATCTTTTTCTGTCTTTTTCTTTTCCAATTTTTTCTCCAGCCCTTTTTCTTCTCTCAAAAAGCCCTATCTTCTCTCCTCTCTCTCCCCCTCGCCTTGCTCTAATCATCTCTCCCCAAAATGGTGCGTTCTTTTTCAGCTCTATAGTGTTTGCTTTCTACTATTTTCAGCTCTCTATGTGCAGTTGATCTTTTAATTCTGGGTTGATTTTTTAGAATTTTAATGAATTTTATACTGATTGTGATCTGTTTTGAGATTGATCGTGCGATTTCAGTCGATTGCGTGTGAGTCAGTTATTTTTGATGAGCTGATGATTCAACATTAGTGTTAGTGAATGATCTGAGCGATGCATTTTTCAGCTGATTTGTTCTTTTTTTTTTTCTTGGATTATCCGCTTGTATTTCTCTTTTTTAGGATTTTTTTGGGGTAACGATTCTCTATATCTTTTATTGCGATTAAGGAGTTGCGTGGATTCTATGGAATCTTGGGTTTTTTTTATTTGTAATTTACCACAGAAAATGTAAGCCTGCTCTGATGTTTGAAACGGAAAATAAATCAGATTGAAATATTGGAGTTTTCTGACGAGTTCTCTAATGCAATATAGCCCATATTTTTTATGCTGCTTTTTTGTGACCTCTTTTGGGGAAAAAAAATGTAGCATGGTTATATAGAGGCATAATTTTTACATTCGCTTTGGTTTTTTGCAAACTCAGGACCGGCCCTGCCTGTCCGTCCGTTAAGCAGCGACGGGACTTGTCGGGCCTTGGCCCGGCGGGTTAGGGACCTGGCCGGGTCAAATCCGGCCCATTTCGCACCCTAGTTAATGTTATGTATACGATTATATATAAGCCGTAAGCTCTTTTGTTTTTGTTTCCTTTGTTGGAGGATGACTCGCGATCACATCTAGAACTAACTGAGCAAAAGAGGCTGACTGAGCCTTCACAAAAATGGGCAGCCGCTCTCTTCTTTACCCACTGCGGTCCCTTTTTCTTTTTCTTTTTTCTTTGCTTTTGAAGTAATACAGTAGGGTGTACTCAAAGCGTATATTAATTATAAAAGAGTGTAATTTCAGTTGAACAGCTTAGAACATGGGAATTTTAGTACTTAGCATCTGTGGCCTTTATATAGTCAGACTTTTCCTCGGCCTAGGCCTCCACGAGGATGAGGAGTGGATCTTGTCGACACTCATCGCACATCATGAATACTTAGAGAGGTCAAAACCAGCGGTCTGTTGTGAAATTGCCTTGTTTTCAAGAGGAAATGATTATCAAAGAAAATCCAATTTAGTTGAAGAAGAAGAACTTGGAAAAGAAGCAGATTAAAGAAGACAGTGTGGCAGCCAATAGGCCCGTCAACCACACACAAAAAAGATAGAGGGGCGACCACTCTGAATTACGATTCTCCCCTTCGAGAGGGTCAAATATATCTTTTTTCAATATATATCTTTTTTCAATATATGTCACTTAGTAGTCATTCATGAACTCATCACTCATTCTAATACGTAGTGAACTCTTAATAAGCTTCATTGCAGAGAACACTTGTTCGACGATTGCAGTTGCAACAGGTAAGAGTAATGCCAGCTTCACGAGCAAATATACCAAATGATAGGTTTTATCCTTCTTCAAATGAATTATTTTTTCAGCAAGCTCACCAATCCCTTTAATTTCAGAAACTGCTTGTTGGAGCGAATATCAAGAATATAATTATCAAGTTGGAAATCAAGTGTGGCTAGCTCGATTAGAAAAATGTCTGATATATATAACAACGCAAATCGAACCAACTTTCTCTTATCAAAGACGGAGAATAAATCGATTGGACTCAAACAATCCATACACAATAACAACTCGGTGTTTCCTTCATTAAACTGATTGCATATCTATCACAACATACAATACTTCAACGTGACAATGATGAAGATTTGTACTTTCTTTAACATTGAGATGTGATCTCCCTCGGATTAACAAATAAGTATGAAATATTTAGGACGATTATATGATGTTTCTCACAAAATAAAGAAAAATTCGCCCACAAGAGATTTTCAACCTTCATCTCTCATCTTTTGTAAATTCTGCTTAGAAAATTTAACAAGATTCATGGCATTCACAAAGTTTTGATCTTTTCTCTGCAATGCTTTAGATAGATCATTTATAATCTCAAAATTATTTTCATCAAAGGCAATGAAATGCAAATTCAAAACACTGCATTGCATCCAACAAATCAGTTGCTTGCATTTTTTTTTTTGTAGTGAATACTCTCCATCCTCTGTAATAACCTCAAGCACGTCGATTATGGAGGAGAATAAATATATCAAGCTCACAAGTGTGTCAAAATGAGAACTCCAATGCGTATTTCTTGGTCTCTTTAGTTCCCTTTCTTGAGTCAAACCTCTCCCAGTCATCATTTCTCATCCACAAATTTCTTTAACAACTTTTTAACTTGTTTTTCTCAAAAGATGTCCCTACGTTTGCATGACCCTCCAACAACATTTGATAAAATTGTAATCAAATTAAAAAAATGAGCATATATTCTTATGATTTTCAACAACGGCTACATGTGTCAATTGGAGTTGATAAATAAAACAATTAACACAAAAGGCACTTTATTCTCCTTTAAAATCAAACTTTTGAGATCATTGAATTCTTTTTGCATATTACTAGCTCCACTATAACCTTGTCCAAGCAAGTTTGACACACTAAGCCCATGTTTAGAGAAGACTCAATACCTACTTTAAGAGATAAAAAGACTAGTATCAACGATATGTTCAACCCCAAGAATGCGCTCAATTACAAAAACTTATCTATCCAGCCATTTGTTCTTTTCCTGATGCATCACGAGCCCCATCAACTAAGATGGAGAATAATTCTTCTCCAATATCACTAACAATAGCAATTGTGGTCTCAATTATAGCTGCATTAATAATATCTTTTTGAATTCTTGGTAATGTCAGTTTTAATTTTTCAGAAGCATTATTCAATACAACTTTATTGATATCTTTGTGTTCAGTAAGAAATTTTAAAGCTCTATAAAGTTACCTTAATTTAGGGATTCCACATCCTGACCACGGAAAGCCAATCCTTGGCCTAGAAAAAGTCTAATGCAATCAACTGATGAAGTCAAACGAGTATGATAAACAATTCGAGCTTCTTCAGATTGGCTAGCCAAACTCAACTCTATGTGTTGATCTCAATTCATAAGATCTTAACAAGCCCGCACATATGTTGTACATGCTATTATGACCTCCAATATGTACATTGAATTTTCTTTCTTTTTCCAATTCATGATCCCCTCGTTAACAAATGAATTGGCACCTCCTTGATAACCATGCTCAGGTTCAAAAAGATAACAGCATAAGCAATATGTGTTGGCCCAAAGGCCCATCACTCTAGTTTTGATGCTGAGTAACTCATGTAGTTATAGTGCTGATGATCTTGTGATACTTAAGTCTATAAGTTTAATTAAAATCTTAGTTTGGTATTTAGCATCATTAATAGACTCAAAACAAATGTTTGAAGTTAGCATGCGTTGATTCAAGAGCTCAAGCATGAAAAAACATCGAGAACTCTTGGAGGAGTCAGTCTCAAAGGAATCAAATTCTAAACAAGTTAAAAAGAAAATAAATCAAGAAGAAGAAGACTTGACGTTTGTAAAAGAGTTCCTTAGTTTAGAAGTTTTGTAAATTTTAGATTAGATTCGATTACTCAAGCTCACACACACAAGTTTTCTATATTGGTTTGATGAGTTTAATTGAAAATGGTATAGTTTTTCATATATTTGATTTATGAGAGAAATTATAAAAAAAAACTAGTTTTATTTGTTTGATATGTGTATTTTAATTTGTTCATACATATTTGTTCTTAAATAGAGTTTAAGAAACTTGTTTTTGCATTTTATACAATTTTGATTTAACTTGTTTAAGCTTAAATTTTAGTTTTTGGAAAAATAATTTTAATATAGTTTATGTTTAAAACTTGATTTTGACATCTCAAAAAGAACTCAACATGTTTGTAATATGTGTTGATTTTTTATCACACATATTTATGCTCTTATGTATTTACAAGAACTTATGTTTGTGGAATTTATAGAGATGTATTTGAATTTTTAAAGAGTTTATTTCTTAAACGGATTAATACATTATGTTTAAAATTTCAAAAAGAAATTAGTTAGTTGAAAAATATGTTGATTTTTATTCATACGTAGTATTAATTATTTTTGGGATTTTATAGAATTTTATTTTATATTTTTGAAGGGTTTCTAAATACAAATTTTATAAAAAAACAAAAAATTTGTTGGGTTGTCAGCCCGGTCGACTGGAAGTGGCACATGCCCAGGCTGTTGGGCCTGGTCAACCGGGGCCATCCGACCGAGTGCTAGAGCACGCGAGCTGCCAACACCAGCGCCAGGTAGCAGGCAGCTCTCTAACGGGCAGGCTCACGACCTAATGACACAGTAAATGTAACGCCCCGCCTTGCCGGGTATGGCCTAGTTGACCAACACGAGTGCCAAATAGCAAGCAACTCTATGGCAGGCGGACCCACGACACAACAGCTAGTTTTACTAGCCGTTGGGCCACAGTAAATGTAACGCTAAAACTAGCCTTTAGGCCACAGTAAATGTAACGCCTCGTCTTGTCGAGTACGGAGACGCTACTGCAATGTATATACACAAAGTACAATACCAGTACGCATACACGCTAAGCATCAACAAAGCACAAGAGTGAGAGTATGAAAACGTGTGGTAATATATATTCTAATATTACAGTACAAGTACAATGTTATTATACAGTACATGAATTTATAGTACAAAAATTTGTACATGATTTTGACGATATAAAACATGAATTTACAAGTAGAATAAAAAGACTAGATTGATGCAAACGAGCTGCAGAAGGGAAATCTCATAAGCTGTCAAGAATCTGCATGGTAGGGAGAGAACTACTAAAGAGCTGCCTACTTTTCCAAATAAGTCTGGTCTGCTACAGAGGGATCCTCCTCACACCAAAATTCGGGATCTGGACATACATGTTTAGGGGTTGTTAGAAAAGCAACCCAATGAGTACGTAAAATGAAGCCAAATAGCGTACATAGGCAACAAACATGTATTAGGAGTTACAATGAGTCATGTACTCAAGTCAAGCGAGCAGGCAATGAACAATAACTATAAATAGATTTAGGACTAGACCAAGAAATAATATTGTAATGCTTGGAAATCAGTGTTATGAGCATATGCATCCAAGCATGTAATGAATTATCAACTAAAAGTGTTATATGTAGATGTAGAAAATCCAATTGTATACTCAACTATCGGATCCATGAGATTACAACGTCGAGGGATAAACCAGACAAGAAAATCCTCATATATATATATATATATATATATATATATATATATATATATATATATATATATATATATATATATATATATATATATATATATATATATATATCATATACCTCATTTCTCTATCAATTAAGTGTATACAACCCGAATTGCTTAGAAATAGGTATATCCATGGTGTCATCATGTTGTAGCATGGAGTCAATAAGATTAATATCATTGTTATGTCAGTAATTTTATTATTTTTAAGACTCGTCTGACCCGTATATTTAGGTATATGTCCCAGCATCCAAGCACACATATATCCACATATGAGTAAGGCGATGTTGGTTATTGAAAATTGATGGGGGATCAATGAATCATGTTTATAGTGGGACTCATGCATACCGAGGACAACAGCCTCAAGAGCATCCGGTACTGGAGTCTGGAACCAACCGTTAGGCTGTAAGGGTCTTAAACCTGGAACAGTAGTGGAATCAGTACAGAGTGCCAGTTCACCCCACCTAGACCCCTCAGGTTGTTCTGAAGTTGTAGTTGTGCAACATAGAGCTATTATAAAGACGTTCATATGGATTCCATTAGTTTCCCCCGCCTTGGTGTAAGTTGTTCTTTTATTAAAGGTATTCCAGGTTAATTTCCAATTATCTTCACGATAATCAATTTACGAAGAATAAGAGGATCATATCAGGTATATACTTGTTCAGGAGTTCAGGAGTACATGAGTATAGTAGTTTAGGGGGACCAGACTTCTTGTACTATAATCATGTCAAGTCCCTGTATAGGCGATATTCGTGAATTCAGTAATTTAACCAGTCAGGTGTCATGGTACCAGCCTTGTGTTAAGAGTATTGAGTCTGATATTATAGTATACAATCAAGTACAAGAGTATCAGCTAAAAGATACATTCTAGTCAAGTAAATGGTGTATCAGTATCTGGTATCAAGTGTCAGGAGCTACGCAAATCATGTGACTCAATTCAAGAATAAATCATAGTAACTATTTCAAACTCTTCACAACCATTAAAATATATAAAATAGTAATATAGCCAAGCGCACAAACAAGCAGAGATAAGTTGTTTGAGGCAAGGCCAGCAAGCAGCGTTGATCGCTAAAGCACATGGCAGGACTACCACACGGGAACGACTCGAGCGTTTTATTCTATCATCCAGCAAAATTTCGCTCGGACGAGTCTAGTGATAAAGCGATGAGCTTTAAGCTCGCCTACCATGCGGAGCATAAAAAAACCACAGAGCGATTAAGTGTACCCCCTGCAGCTACTACGAAACTCAAAGGGTATAAAGAACATTGCCTATTTGATAGCCCGGGAAATGGGCTTTAGCCCACAAGCCAGAAGGCCAAATGGATATCTGCAGAAATGTTAGTACCAACCAAACACACACTTATATAATCAATAAATAATCCACAGCGCGATCCATTAGGATTGAGTGGGCGAACCCACTAAGCTGCCATGAAACCCAAAGGGTATATGACCAGTTCCTATTGGGTAGCCCGTAGATACGACGCCTGCCCCGAAGGATAGTTCGTCTGAGGGCTTAGCCCACAATATTTGCAACCTGGAAACCACCCTGCCAAGCGATCACTAAACCCAAAGAGTATAAGGATCCAAATGCCTATTAGATAGCTCGCAGTGTGGTCTCTCGGACGTCAATCTTGAAGGACTGTTCGCCCGAGGGTTTTAGCCAGAGTACCTGTAACTTGCACCACTGTTAGTCCAAATACCTGCACCAGTGTTAGTACCAAAAATATACAAAAATACAGATAAATTTTAAAAATTATAACAGATATCCAGATACACAAATATAAGTCCAGATATATCCAATGGTACATCCAACACCTGGAACACCGATACAAGTATTTACACAATTATTTTACCATAAAATTGCTAAAACTGAATAACGGTACCCATACAGAGAATGTATGCATGCACCAAGGGAAGAGTACTCACCTAATCTCTAAAAAATACTCGACACCATGCACACGGTTGTGTGTTTCTAGAGAGAAAGTATGGAGGGTGAGAAAGTGAGGTTTGTAGTGAGAGAGAGAGAGGAGAAAGAAAGTGGCAGTGAGGGGAGGGGTATGGCCGTGAGCTTTTAAAGAGAGGAAGTCAGAGAGAGTAGTAAGAGAAAGTGAGAGGGAGTGGTTTTTAGAGAGAGAAAGAAAAGAGAGAGCGAGACTGATGGAAGGAGAGGAAGTGAGATGGAAAGGAAGAAAGATGGACAAAACAGGGAGGAAGAGGGAGAAAGTAAAGAGAGAGGAAGAGAGTGTGGTAGGGAGGAGAGAGAGTAGAGAGAGAGTTAGAGAGAGGATGTAACGCCCCGATCCCAAAGATACGGGAACGTCACTGCAACGCATATACGTAGGTCAGATGGTGCCCCCACGTATATACGCTAAGCATAAGTACAACAAGTATCAGAGTACAACACACAGCGTGGTATATTCATATGCCAACTTACAAAAGATAAATACAAAGCTATACAAGTTATGATAAGCAAAACCACTTTACAAGTGTCCTTTATCACAACCTAAGTCCAAAATGAACGATATACAATCAAACATACAAAAATGCTCACGAAATGGATGGAGATCCCGTGAACCAAAGGAAGAGTCTGGCACGAGGACCGGAGCTAATCTGCCTGCTCACTAAAGAAAGCCTGATCTTCGGTGGATGGCTCCACTTCGACCCAGGCCTCGGAATCTTAATATGCAAATCCAAAGGGTCAAGACATAATACAATAAATAAAAGATAGCCAAGTGGCAAGGATCATGAATAGAGATAATGAAATAGTACTAAGTAACAATGTATGACAAGAGATGTAAACTAAGAAAGATAAAGTCATATGCAATAAATCTACAAATAATGTCTTATTATTATTACTTGTCTTACTGTGATATCTAGCTATGTGACCCAGCGTCCCAGAGCACATAGATCCATATCCTAGTGAAACAAGGTTGTTATTGGAAACAGCGGTTGTATCGACGAACTATGTTTACAGTGTGTCCCGTGCATGCCCGGGACCACGGCCCAGTATTGTTCCGTTGCTTGAAGACGGAACCTGCCGCTAGGCTAAACAGGAGGGTCTTATGTATGCCCTTGTCATGACAGTAAACAGGAAAGGGAGGAAGCACTCCCCTCGGTCCCCTGGAGTACCACAGGTAAGACCGAAAACATGGTGCACATCCTAATACCACTGTAAACACGAACACATATCGATATCCGCATATTTCCCCCTGACCCATGTGTAAGTTGGTGCATTTTATGTAAAAGTCCGGTGTATCATGCTTTGTTTTAAGAGATGGCATGATAGGTGGTGATGTTGCTATTTAACATGCCATGAAACGAATATATACAATAACAAGTCATGAGGCAATAGGAGATGCATCCATTCAGTTATATGTCATGTAGTGCTAGTATTGAAGCATGAACAAGCAGGAAATAATACACATGTAACAAGTATAGGTACTAAATTTAGAACAGAAATTAACTATGACACACAGCCAGGATTAGTCGACTAGGGGTAATGGTTAGTCGACTAATAGGGTTTCTAGTCGACTAGGAGTTTGGATTGATCGACTAAAACTGGGATACAGAGTGTTGGAATTCTGTTTCAGTGCATGCTAGTCGACTAGGGTAAGAGGGTTAGTCGACTAATAGGAAGTACTAGTCGACTAACGGATATTTCGGTCGTCTAGATCTGTGATACAGAAAGTTGGGTTTTCTGGTCCAGGATGGATTAGTCGACTAGGTGGATTCAGGAGTCGACTAATATGGGTTTCCAGAGAGTTTATTAGTCGACTGATATTTTTGGGCAAGTCGACTAATGCTGTGTCTTCCAGAAAAACTAAATTTCAGCTAAGTGTTCTAGTCGACTAGGTCTTAGGGTAAGTCGACTAATAGTGGGGAAAATCAGTGTACAGGACAGAAATTCTGGAAACGTGTTTGATGGCTAAATTCCTGGTTTTAGGTGACCTATGTGTACAAGAAGTGTAAACACAGTGCTCTAAGGCTAATACAAGTCTTGGTGTGTGAATTACTCCCTTGGAATGGTTGGATTTGAGCTTAGATGACCTAAAAATAGGATTTTTAGTGTGCAAGTGAACAAAGATTTCTACTTCAAGTATGTGATGTGTGAACTAGGTCTTGGTGAGTAAGAACTCACCTGGAGGGGTCAAATCTGAAGCTTGATCCAAGGATGGAGGTGTTGGCTCCAATCCACAACTTGTAGTTGAAGCTAGGTTGACGGATTCTCCCTTGGAGTTGCCTTGATGAAGCCTTGGGTGAATCTCTTGTGATCTTGAGGTGGAGGTGAAGGGATTGGGTGCTTGGAGTTAGGGTTTAGTTGTGGAAGGAGGAGATCTTGGAGCTTCTCTTCTCTTGTTGAAGTGAAAGAGAGAAAAAAGAGTAATTTGCAAATGAATAGGAATTTATAGTTTGGGATTTTTGTAAAGGGGTTGGAAATTGGTTAGAAGTGAGGGGTTTTCTTGTAAAAGGAGGGGTGAGATGAGTGTCCTCTCTTTGGCCACTTGGCCGGCTGTGGGAGAGGGAGAGAGTGAGTGGGGTTAGGTGAAGTGTGAGTGGGAAATGAGGTGGAAATGAAGTGGAAAAGGAATTTTGCAAATTTTGGAAAAATGCCCGAAATTCAAGTATTTTGGAATGGTCTGAAAATTTTACCAAAAATCAAGAATAATATTTGAAGACCAATGGTGAAATTCGTTGGAAGAAATACTGTATAGATTTTTAATTAAAATCCCGGAATCAGTTATTTACCGACTCCGAAAGAATTTTCATAATTTTATAAAATTCTCAGAAAAAGAGTATAGGTAGGAAATATGATTCTAAGAAATAAAGTCTAAAGGACTTTCTAGAAATTCCTAACAGTTTGGAAGATAAAAATTCGGAAATCGGCCAGCGGTACTGGCCGACACCGGTTTTGAAGAAGTTCATTTTAATTCCAGAAAATTCCAGAAAATCACATAAAATCTAAAATATTGGAAAATGATATTTGAAATTAAAATCGGTTAAATACGGAAGGTACATCGGAAAATACGGTCAAAGGACTGAATACGTAACTAGGCACGTATTCCGGGAGAGGGGTATTACAATCTACCCACCTTACAAAAATTTCGTCCTCGAAATTTCATAAGGTGAAAGATAACAGGAAAAGCAACAGATATATATGGATACAAGGAAAGATAACGGTAGAAAAAGTAGAAGGGAAGAGTCTTACCCAATCAAGATGTGAAAAGATGAGGATAACGATCCCAGATAACGTCCTCTCGCTCCCAAGTGGCCTCTCCTGGCGCATGCCTGTTCCATGACACCAATACCAATGGAATAGCTCTGTTCTTCAGTGTCTTGACACTCCTATCCAGAATGGCCAACGGCTGCTCTTGGTATGATAAATCCGGTTGTAGCTCCAGCTCGGAATGATCCAGAATATGGCTGTCATCCCTGACATACTTCCTCAACTGAGACACGTGGAAGACATTATGCACCCCGTCCAAAGATGGCGGTAATGCCAATCTATAGGACACATCTCCCACACGATCCAGGATCTCGAATGGGCCAATATACCTTGGACTCAGCTTCCCACGAGCACCGAACCGGATCACTCCTCTGGTAGGTGATATCCTCAAGAAGACATGATCTCCAACCTGGAACTCCAATGGCCTTCTCCGAGTGTCTGCCCAACTCTTCTGCCTACTCTGAGCTGCTCTGAGATGATTTCTGATAACCCTGACTTTCTCTGTAGTCTGCATCAGAATCTCTGGTCCCAAAAGACTCCTCTCACCGACTTCATCCCAACAAATCGGTGATCGGCACTTCCTACCATACAATGCCTCAAAGGGTGCCATCTTAATACTTGCCTGGTAGCTGTTGTTATATGAAAACTCAGCCAAGTGAAGATGGTCCTCCCAAGATCCCCCAAAGTCAATCATGCAAGCCCTCAACATATCTTCAAGGATCTGGATAGTCCTCTCAGATTGTCCGTCTGTCTGAGGATGATAAGAAGTACTGAATTTCAGACGAGTTCCTAGACTTTCTTGGAGACTCTCCCAGAAATGAGATCTGAATCTGGTGTCTCTATCTGACACAATACTAACTGGAATTCCATGCAGACGAACCACCTCCTTCATATACTTATCTGCCAGAACCTCTGTCGACTGGCCTACCCTGAATGGTATGAAGTGAGCTGACTTGGTGAGGCGATCAACTATCACCCACACCGCATTATTACCCCTGGGACTCCGAGGCAATGCCGTCACGAAGTCCATGGTGATGTGCTCCCATTTCCACTCGGGTATCGGCAAAGGTTGAAGAAGTCCAGCTGGTCTCTGATGCTCGATCTTTATCTGCTGACAAACCAAGCACTTAGCAACAAACTGGGCTATCTCCCTCTTCATAGCATTCCACCAAAAGTGTTTCTTCAGGTCCTGGTACATCTTGTTTCCTCCTGGATGTATAGAATAAGCTGAACTGTGTGCTTCCTCCAAAATCTTCTGTCTAACTCCTCCTCGGGGAACACAAAGTCTATCTCCAAAATACAATGCACCATCTGGGTGAATGCAGATATCCGACCTCAATCCAGCCTCCACCTGAGCTCTGAATGTCTGCAATCTGGGGTCCTCCTTCTGAGCTTCCTTGATCTCCTCTATCAATGATGACTGGATCTGTAAAGCCATGAACTGCCCGGCCTTATCACCTCCTTGCACTAACATCAAATCCAGTCTGATGAATTCCTGAATCAACTCCCTCTGCTGTGTGAGGTGGACTAGCACTCTGTTCTCTGGCATCCTGCTCAGTGCATCAGGAACGGTATTGACTTTGCCTGGATGATACTGCAAGTCAATGTCATAGTCTGCCATCAGCTCCAGCCACCGCCTCTGCCTCATGTTCAACTCCTTCTGTGAGAATATATACTTGAGGCTCTTGTGATCTGTGTATATCAACACTTTGTCTCCCAGAAGGTAGTGTCTCCAGATCTTCAAAGCAAATATCACAGCTGCCAACTCCAAGTCATGAGTTGGGTAATTCCTCTCATGAGGCTTCAACTGCCTAGATGCATATGCTATAACATGATCCTGTTGCATAAGCACACACCCCAGGCCTTTACCCGATGCATCACAGAAAATGACCATCCCTCCTCTTCCTGAAGGAGTCCTCAAGATTGGAGCTGTGATAAGCCTCTGCTTCAACTGCTCAAATGCTGCATCACAATCTTCTGTCCATATGAATCTCTCCCCTTTTCTGGTGAGTCTGGTCAACGGAGCTGCAAGTCTAGAGAAATCCTGGACAAAGCGCCTGTAATATCCGGCTAGTCCAAGAAAGCTCTTTATCTCAGTCACCGTCTCCGGAACTGGCCAATCCTTCACTGCCTGGACTTTACTAGGATCAACTGAAATTCCTTCTGCTGAAACTATGTGTCCAAGGAAAGCTAAGCTGTCCAACCAGAATTCACACTTGCTCCTCTTGGCATGAAGCTGCTCTTGCTGAAGGGTCTGCAACACAATCCTCAAGTGCTCTGCATGCTCCTTCTCATTCCTTGAATAGATCAGGATGTCATCTATGAATACAACTACAAACTGATCTAGGTAAGGGGAGAACACTCGATTCATCAAATCCATGAAAACCGCAGGGGCATTGGTGACTCCGAAAGGCATAAGAAATTCATAGTGGCCATAACGGGTCCTGAATGCCGTCTTCGGAACATCCTCCTTCTTCACCCTCAGCTGATGGTAACCCGACTGCAAATCTAACTTAGAAAATACACGGGCTCCATGGAGCTGATCAAACAAATCATCAATCCGGGGCAAGGGATACTTGTTCTTGATGGTGACCTTGTTCAACTCCCTATAATCAATACAAAGCCTCTTACCACCATCCTTCTTATTCGCCAAGAGCACTGGAGCTCCCCATGGTGAAGTGCTTGGCCGAATCAATCCCTTGTCCGAATACTCCTGCAGCTGCTTCTTCAGGATCTCCAACTCCGTCGGTGCCATCCTGTACGGAGCCTTGGATATAGGAGCTGTCCCTGGAACTGTATCAATGGAGAACTCCACTATCCTCTCCGGTGGAAGTCCTGAAATCTCAGCAAAGACTCCTGGAAATTCATCCCACACTGGCACTCCCTTCAGAACCTCCGAAGTGGTCATCTGAATCTCCTTCTTAGCAGGCTTCACCTCTCCACTAAACTGGAACTCCGGCTGATGCGGGATTCTGAAATTGATCCTCCTCCCTCTACAGTCGATCACAGCATAGTACTGACTAAGCCAAGTCATGCCTAAGATTACGTCGTACCCTTTGGTGTCTAGTACGAGCATATCTATGGCCAAGATCTTCCCACAAAGTTCCACTGGACAGTCAGCACAAACTCTAGAAGATACAACTACCCCATTCCCGGTACTTATCTCCCACTTGTGGTCTAAAGCCTTAACAGGTATGGAATGAACAGCCACAAAATGGTCGGAGATATAACAGTGGGATGCACCCGAATCGAAGAGAGCGAGAACAGGTATAGAATGAACTCTGATGTTACCTGTAATCACCTCCTCTGAAGCCTCAGCCTCCTCTGCTGTCAGGTTGTAGGCCTGACCTCTGCCACGCCCTGCTGCTGTCCGGGCTCCTCTCTGCACTGGGCGAGCAACATGCGGTGGAGGAAGGGGAAGAGCTCTCCTCATCACTGGTCCCTGGTGCCTCTGCCCAACTGGCCCTGGTAGTGCCCTCTGTCCATTCTGCCCTTGAGGTGCCGGCAAGGTTTGATTAGCAAACCCCATTCTCCTGCGAGGACAGGTCTCCACGGCATGGTCTCGTGCTCCACACACCAAACACCATCCGTTTGCCCTCCGGCAATCCTGCTGAGAGTGTCCTGGTTTCTGGCAGAAATTGCAGATAAGACCTGGTCGAGCCACCTGGTAAGGAACTGCCCTGAATGGTTGCCTGGCCTGGACCTTCGCTGCTCTGGATGGTCCTCCTCTGCCCACCGGCACAAACGGCCTCTTCATGGCCTGGTTCTCTTGCTTCTTCTGAAACCCACGCTCCACCTCTCGAGCGATGGTGAGAACCTCAGCATAGGTCTTCAGC
The DNA here is from genome assembly GCA_038442645.1 of Agave tequilana. Classification (NCBI taxonomy): domain Eukaryota; kingdom Viridiplantae; phylum Streptophyta; class Magnoliopsida; order Asparagales; family Asparagaceae; genus Agave; species Agave tequilana. The sequence goes on along the minus strand of JAVJIF010024877.1, from coordinate 22,328 downwards.
TGCTGGGGCATCAGAAACATCTGGATCTCCATCTGTAAACCCTGCTGAAACCTGCTTGCCCTCTTCTCTTCATCTGACACCATGTAAGGGGCAAAGCGACTCAGCCTGAGGAATTCTGCAGCATACTCATCTACGGATCTATCCCCCTGTTGAAGCCTGATGAATTGCTCCTCCATGTCCTTCTGAGCAGTGGCGGGAAAGAACCTGCTATAAAAGCTCTTGGAGAACGTATCCCAAGAGATAGGTTCCTTCAAGCGAGCCTCCTCTGCAAGCCACCAAGTCCTGGCTATGTCCTTCAGCTGGATCTTTGCAACCTCCACTTGGTTCTCCTTAGGCACCCTGGCGGCGTTCAGCAGATCGGTGGTGTCTGTCAACCACTGTTCAGCCTCCAATGGTCTCTCGACTCCCGTGAATACGGCCGGTTGCAGCCGCCGAAAGTCTGACACGTTCCCAGGCCTTTGCTCCTTCGGAGCTGCCAACTCCTGCCTGAGGAGCTCAGTCTGCTGCTGCTGATTCTCCATCTGCTGTTGCTGGTTTCCCAGCATAGTCTGAATGATCCTCAGGACATCAGCACCCTCTCCTCCTACGGGTCCATTCGGTACTTGCCCGACATTGTTGCGACCCGAACGTCTCTCCATACCGAAAGGGATAAGATCTGGAATTGGAAACAAAGGGAAGGAGTTTAGGATACGAGGGTCGAATCAAGGACGAAGTCGAGAAGGACTATATAACTTTGTACATTGTAGTTGGCATTAGCAAATCACTAGAATTTGCCACTTGGTTGTACTTTTAGGTTTGAGAGCCTAGGCTCTGATACCAACCTGTAACGCCCCGATCCCAAAGATACGGGAACGTCACTGCAACGCATATACGTAGGTCAGATGGTGCCCCCACGTATATACGCTAAGCATAAGTACAACAAGTATCAGAGTACAACACACAGCGTGGTATATTCATATGCCAACTTACAAAAGATAAATACAAAGCTATACAAGTTATGATAAGCAAAACCACTTTACAAGTGTCCTTTATCACAACCTAAGTCCAAAATGAACGATATACAATCAAACATACAAAAATGCTCACGAAATGGATGGAGATCCCGTGAACCAAAAGGAAGAGTCTGGCACGAGGACCGGAGCTAATCTGCCTGCTCACTAAAGAAAGCCTGATCTTCGGTGGATGGCTCCACTTCGACCCAGGCCTCGGAATCTGAATATGCAAATCCAAAGGGTCAAGACATAATACAATAAATAAAAGATAGCCAAGTGGCAAGGATCATGAATAGAGATAATGAAATAGTACTAAGTAACAATGTATGACAAGAGATGTAAACTAAGAAAGATAAAGTCATATGCAATAAATCTACAAATAATGTCTTATTATTATTACTTGTCTTACTGTGATATCTAGCTATGTGACCCAGCGTCCCAGAGCACATAGATCCATATCCTAGTGAAACAAGGTTGTTATTGGAAACAGCGGTTGTATCGACGAACTATGTTTACAGTGTGTCCCGTGCATGCCCGGGACCACGGCCCAGTATTGTTCCGTTGCTTGAAGACGGAACCTGCCGCTAGGCTAAACAGGAGGGTCTTATGTATGCCCTTGTCATGACAGTAAACAGGAAAGGGAGGAAGCACTCCCCTCGGTCCCCTGGAGTACCACAGGTAAGACCGGAAACATGGTGCACATCCTAATACCACTGTAAACACGAACACATATCGATATCCGCATATTTCCCCCTGACCCATGTGTAAGTTGGTGCATTTTATGTAAAAGTCCGGTGTATCATGCTTTGTTTTAAGAGATGGCATGATAGGTGGTGATGTTGCTATTTAACATGCCATGAAACGAATATATACAATAACAAGTCATGAGGCAATAGGAGATGCATCCATTCAGTTATATGTCATGTAGTGCTAGTATTGAAGCATGAACGAGCAGGAAATAATACACATGTAACAAGTATAGGTACTAAATTTAGAACAGAAATTAACTATGACACACAGCCAGGATTAGTCGACTAGGGGTAATGGTTAGTCGACTAATAGGGTTTCTAGTCGACTAGGAGTTTGGATTGATCGACTAAAACTGGGATACAGAGTGTTGGAATTCTGTTTCAGTGCATGCTAGTCGACTAGGGTAAGAGGGTTAGTCGACTAATAGGAAGTACTAGTCGACTAACGGATATTTCGGTCGTCTAGATCTGTGATACAGAAAGTTGGGTTTTCTGGTCCAGGATGGATTAGTCGACTAGGTGGATTCAGGAGTCGACTAATATGGGTTTCCAGAGAGTTTATTAGTCGACTGATATTTTTGGGCAAGTCGACTAATGCTGTGTCTTCCAGAAAAACTAAATTTCAGCTAAGTGTTCTAGTCGACTAGGTCTTAGGGTAAGTCGACTAATAGTGGGGAAAATCAGTGTACAGGACAGAAATTCTGGAAACGTGTTTGATGGCTAAATTCCTGGTTTTAGGTGACCTATGTGTACAAGAAGTGTAAACACAGTGCTCTAAGGCTAATACAAGTCTTGGTGTGTGAATTACTCCCTTGGAATGGTTGGATTTGAGCTTAGATGACCTAAAAATAGGATTTTTAGTGTGCAAGTGAACAAAGATTTCTACTTCAAGTATGTGATGTGTGAACTAGGTCTTGGTGAGTAAGAACTTACCTGGAGGGGTCAAATCTGAAGCTTGATCCAAGGATGGAGGTGTTGGCTCCAATCCACAACTTGTAGTTGAAGCTAGGTTGACGGATTCTCCCTTGGAGTTGCCTTGATGAAGCCTTGGGTGAATCTCTTGTGATCTTGAGGTGGAAGTGAAGGGATTGGGTGCTTGGAGTTAGGGTTTAGTTGTGGAAGGAGGAGATCTTGGAGCTTCTCTTCTCTTGTTGAAGTGAAAGAGAGAAAAAAGAGTAATTTGCAAATGAATAGGAATTTATAGTTTGGGATTTTTGTAAAGGGGTTGGAAATTGGTTAGAAGTGAGGGGTTTTTCTTGTAAAAGGAGGGGTGAGATGAGTGTCCTCTCTTTGGCCACTTGGCCGGCTGTGGGAGAGGGAGAGAGTGAGTGGGGTTAGGTGAAGTGTGAGTGGGAAATGAGGTGGAAATGAAGTGGAAAAGGAATTTTGCAAATTTGGAAAAATGCCCGAAATTCAAGTATTTTGGAATGGTCTGAAAATTTTACCAAAAATCAAGAATAATATTTGAAGACCAATGGTGAAATTCGTTGGAAGAAATACTGTATAGATTTTTAATTAAAAATCCCGGAATCAGTTATTTACCGACTCCGAAAGAATTTTCATAATTTTATAAATTCTCAGAAAAAGAGTATAGGTAGGAAATATGATTCTAAGAAATAAAGTCTAAAGGACTTTCTAGAAATTCCTAACAGTTTGGAAGATAAAAATTCGGAAATCGGCCAGCGGTACTGGCCGACACCGGTTTTGAAGAAGTTCATTTTAATTCCAGAAAATTCCAGAAAATCACATAAAATCTAAAATATTGGAAAATGATATTTGAAATTAAAATCGGTCAAATACGGAAGGTACATCGGAAAATACGGTCAAAGGACTGAATACGTAACTAGGCACGTATTCCGGGAGAGGGGTATTACAGAGGATGTTTAGGGTAGAGATGGTGGTAGCTAGGGAAAGAGAGGGTGGTGCTCTTGGTGGTGAAGGTGATGAAAATGGTGTTTGCGGTGGAGAGAATGTAGGGTTAGAGAGAGTGGCAGTAATGGTGATTTGTTAGAGAGAGGTAGAGAGAGGGTGGCGATGGGAAGGAGCTGTTGTTATAGAGAGGGAGGAGAGGGTGGTTGGGTGGTTAATTGAGGTTTAACCTGCACACAAAAAATACAAAATTTCAGAACTTTATAATAGTAGTGTAAGGTACTCAATGCTACCGTGATAGCAAGTGGCTATGTGGGTCATGATCCTCAAGAAAGGATTAGCGATGGAAGCTTTTTGCAAGTTCTCTTTTAAGTTACAAAAAATGGTTAAAGTTCTTCTTTTAGTTCTTGAAAAAAAGAAAATAAGTTATGTTAAATTGTGAAAGGTGGTAGATAGAAGGAGATCGTGATTTTGTACAAAGAAAGTGAAAAATAGTAGAGATTTAGGGATGAAGGTGATCTAAACTAAAGATTAAAAGAAAAGAAAGAAAGCCTAAAAGAAATACTTACCTCCTTTAGCCAAAACTTACCTTGAAGCTTTGGAGACGATGTTACCTTGAAGTGGAGGCAATCAACGAATAGCCCATAAGAGTTGATTCCCGTCCCGTTCACATTACATCATCAAGACGATACAAGTATGAAATGATACAAACTGAGACTAAAATCCATCGCCATGAGCTGTCGGTGGCACTCGTAATGGCAAAGCTCTTTCGATGCTATAAGACTCACTTGGATTGCAATTGGTACCAAAAGAAGAGAAATAAAAAAAAAAGAAGAACACAAAAACAAAGAAGAATATATAAAAAAAATGTAACTTTAGATTCAATGTGGTAACAATAAAAGAAGAGACGAATAACTTACACCAGTGTCACTCTCAGTACAAGCTTCACTCTCATTCTCTTATGAAACTCTAATATCCTCTGAATTACATAAATGAAAACTAAAAATGCATGAAAAAATAAAAACCTACACTAAACTAGAATAAAAACTCACCTAAGAATCTATCTCTGCCTAATCGTCCTCTGTACACTGAGAAATCTCAGTGTTTATAGGCAAAAATCAAAAGGGGAGTGTGTGAGAAGATAGGGCAGTAAAACGCTCCCCCATATGTTGCAACAAACCCGCGGATCCACAGCTTTGGCCACGGATCCGTGGCTAGGATGTGGCCAGATCCTTCTCTTTCTTTGTTTCGTCCGTTTATCCAAAAAGATATATTGTTTGATCTTTTGATTTTGACGATTCTTCTGTTGATTTTCAGCTTTAACCACTTGATGTTTAGAGATCTGATTTAACTAATTGATCAACTGGCTTTATCTTCTTTGATTTCCCCTGATTTGCCCTGATTTTTTATTTGAATTAATTCTGAATTAAATCAGAATTTTGATGGGCTTTTGGGCCCTTTTTCTCTTCCTTCTCCCTTAGTAATGGGCCTACACATTATTAAACAAAAATAAGACTAAACAATAGGGTTTATTATATAATAGAAATGAGAATGTGACAATATATATGCAATTCAGTGACTGATCACGCCCTCACACTTATCTTTTGCTCGCCCTCAAACCAAACTTAAAAATTATTAGACCACTTTCGCAGGTAACGCGATTTCACTGAGCATGTGCAACAAACTTTTAAACCTCTAGATTTTTCCTAGAGGACGAGTTTTGTCTTGTGAGGGTTTTCAGTGGATTACACCCACAAAATTCAAAAAAAAAAAGAAATAAAGTATTAGTATTTTGAAAACACATTTTGAAAGAGAAAAATATTTGAAGTATTATTGTAAGAATTAAGTAATCTATAAGTTATAGGAAAATCGAACTTTTCACTCCTAAACTTAGTCTTTATTCAAAACTTATTATCAATCAAGATAAGGAGTCAAACTACATTTCTCATCTAGTCTATTATTTTTCCCTAAGTTATATGCATCTTTGTGACCGTGAGATTTTAACTCGGGATTCTTTAATTCTAACTCTTATGCCTTATTTCTTCTCTTTTTTTAATATTTTTGGTGGTATTATTTCTTAATTCTATTAGGCTTTCTAATCTGCTCATGTAATAGCCTTTTGTCAGTGACTCTCAAACCGAATGGTTTTAGGGCACCGGATGAGAAAATACCCTAAGGACTTAAGGACTCGAGTAAACAAGGCCACAAAATTACGAATTTTATTATATGGACCGCTTTTAAGTGTGAATACTTATGCTTTATGAGACACAAATTCCCAGCTTAATCAGAGGATTTTTGATATATTATACATTTATATATTTTATTTTTTATTTTTTTAATAAGGCATAAGAATCTTTGTTTTTTAATCCTAAGTGTGTAAGTGCATAAAGCATGCATATTTCATTAAGGTAAAAATCAGACTAAATTATTTTTCTAAATTTTCTTCCTAACTCTAGAAATCAAACAAATAATTTTATTTTGACCAAGTATAAGAAGTCCTAATTATGATTCTTCTATTTCTTAAAATTAACTTAATTTCTTACAAAAAATAGGTCAAAATATTGTTTCTATTTTCAAAAAAAATTTTAAGAGCAAAAAAATGTTAATTTTTTTTAATAATAAAAAGAAAACCTAAGTTATGTTAGAACCCTCCCCAACACCTATCTCATGCATTGTCCTCAATGTATGAATTAATGAATAAATGTATGAAACAGAAGAAAGGGAAGGAAAATTGTTACCTCAAGGTGGCGATTCCGGTGGTGGTCAGATTGGGCCAATCATTTCTGCCTAATCAAATAATGTGGTGGTTCACGAACCCACCTTTATTGACATCTTTTCTATTTACATATTTACAGTCCCCAAAATGAATAGGATTATGAAAGATCCTATCATGAAACTTATTCCCTTCTTATGACCAGTATTGAAAAATCATCACGGAGTTATTATGGTCAATACCTTGGTCGAACAATAGAATGGATTTTGTGGAATGGATGATTTGGCTCTGAAATGAAATGTTCGGGAACCAATACTAACTCGAGAAAATCGAGAAAATCAACTTCTGTTGACACCCTAAAAAAGACAAGATTCCTTACTGGCCGGAACAATGTCTAACTTGTTAACATTTACAAAGACAAGTGACAAACAAGCTGACGACCTGTTCTGTACCCATCTTCGAGGGACAGATCAGCAACTTGGACTCTACTGATCCAGTGAAGCAGACAGTGAGCCCAGATTGTCTTTGAAGAGACCTAAGCAGGTCTAAGATGCTAGGTTAGCTTAACAGTCAGCATCACATGAGCCCAAGGGGATAGCCTCACCTGAGAGGCTAAGTTTGTCCAACTTCGCCTTGGAGCCGTTCAAAGCTCCATCAGGGAGCTAACTTACAGCTTCGCCTGAAGTGCTCAGTTAACTCCGTAGAGTGTTAGCTTCGCTCGAAGTCACACGCAACCGTGCAGAAGGATATTCGGTAGCTTTGCCACAGATGTTTATCCAGCTCCGCTAAAGAGCTTTCTTCTGACTTCGCCAGATGCTCCTTCCAGCTCCGCTGTAAGCTCAACGCGGCAGCTCCGCTGCGGGTTTGTTATGGTCAACCTTTGACCAATTAAATCTCCAGATGAGATCAAATCTATTTAAGATCAAATCTAATTAAGATCAAATCTGAGATCAAATTTGGCAGTTTTTACCATAATCTCCTGACTCTCCTAAAACAAGTAAGAAGATCAGGGGAGATCTTTTAGTTATTTGGAAAGAATTAAAACAAATCAGGAGATCGACGCTACCTGCTATTCCTAACTTCACAGAAGTTGATTCTAGCCTCGCGGCAAGGCTACTTTCCAGATTTAAACAGATTGCCTCAATCTGTTTTCAGACTTTCAAGGGACAATTATACCCATGCTCTCCCTATAAATAGCCCACCAGAGGCATACGAAGACAGACACACAGGCACGTACAGAGACACCCGCACAGAGAGAGATGGCTAAACAGAGATCTATTCTCTTGCTTCCAAGAAATCAGAGAACTACTTCTCTAATTAGGGTGCTGATACCCTAAGATCTTCCTCCCTCTCAAGGAATCTCTGAAACCAAGCGAGAAGAAATTCTCAAGAGGAGGCAGTTTGAGAAGTAACAAGAGGGTTTTACCAACCTTCTGTTCTCTGATTCCCCAAACCAGGCGAGAAGGGAATCCCATCGATCGCATCGTCAAAGGGACAAAGTGGTCGCGCGTTGACCAGACTCCTATCGGCACACTTCTCCAGAATCTCAGAGAAGATCTACTTGTAATCTTTATAGAGTACTTGTAATTTAGCTCCTCGACCCCTTTTTTGTAAGTTTTCCCCTTTGTAAAATCAATGGAAAACAAGATGGTGACTCCGCTGGGGATTGAATTCTCCACTGTTGAGAATTAAGTATCGTAATGCGACGAACAGACCTTCGGGTCTACTTCTGAATTCAAGGAAGCCGGTGTAGCCAGAGCTCCTCTGGCTAAGTCTTCGAAGCAAGTCTCTGTGAAGACAGATGAGGCTCTCTGTGAGCCTACCACGGTCCTCTGGCGTAACAAAGAAGCAAGCCCGCAATGCAAGGGTCAGAATCTTCAGCCTGTCACCTTCGAAAACCTAGTCGTTCACTTTAACCAAGGAAAATTCGAAGAACTCCTCTCTAGGGGTGGTCTAATGCTCCATGCATGAAAGCATAGAAAGGTTTCGATGGCCAAGGTTTCGGAGTAGAAACCGGAAGCAGAATCCTCCCAACCCCTCTCAGCCTTGCGTGTGGCTAGTCAGGTTCCTTGCGAACCTAAATCTCCTTTTTCAAAGCAGATGTAGAGGCCAAAACAGAAGGCTCTGTATGAAGCTTCAGGCGTGGCTACGCCACAAGTTTGTCCCTCTCGCGAAGAAAAAGGCAAGATGCCTGCTTGCTTCGTCGATACTCTTAACCGCGAAGTTACGACGACGACCATGCCTTCGCCTAATTCAGGAGCAGTAACTTATCGCACAAGCCTCGTTCTTATGAGCGAAGCTACTGATGGTGTGCCAATCACAGTACCTCAGGGTACGCATGATGTTCGCAGCCGCGAAGCTGGAACCTAAGCACCACAGTATGCTTCATTCCCCAGTTCTTCAAGTAGTAAGCTCGCTCTTTACAGCGAAGCTAAGGGATTGTCCCTAAGTGCTGATAGCGGTGCTTACGCAGCTTCAGCGCCCAAGGGCATTTCCAAAGCTTTTAGCTGCAAATTTAGAGCCAAAGCACTATCTAGGGCTAATCACCTTCACAGCAACATAGCGGATAAAGCACCATAGCGTGCTTCAATCCCCAGTTCATCAAGCACTAAGCTCGCCCTTCGCAGTAGAGCTAAGGGATCGTCCCTAAGTGTTGATAGCGGTGCTTATGCAGCTTCAACATCCAAGGACATTCCCAAGGTTCTTAGCCGCGAAGTTAGGGCTAAAGAACTATTTAATGCTAATTACCTCTGCGGTGATGAAAAGAATAGGACGTCATTCTATGCGCAATGCAACAGAGCCTCTGCGCTGGATCGTTTAGGCCCAACTGGGTCTGACTTGCGGGAATTCTTGACAAGCAAATGAAAGTCAGAATCTTTCCAAACTTCTCCCTCCTATTGTCAACAAGTGGGATGTCAGTTGGTGATAGTCCACTCAGTCCATTGCCGGTTAGGACCAATCCCCGCTACTCCTCCAGGCCGATGATCAGTTTTTGATCGACTGTCGGTGCAAGCTCCGGTGAAACATCGCAAAAGGAGCGTATCGCAAGATCTGCCCTCTGTATCTGTTAACATGATCGAAAGGGGACGAGAGCTGCGTAGGGGCAGACGAGCGTCGCACGACAAGCATCGCACGACACTCCCTATAGTTCCCCAGATCCAGATTATAGCCCGGGCCTTCGCGAAGTCTTGGTACATGAAGAAGGTGTCTTTCGGAACACCAGATCTAGGGTCGCAATACCCTACAGTTATGAACAGCCATCTTCCTCAATTGCAATAAACTCACCAGAACTAATAAAAGGATTAGTCCAATGGTCTGATGAAGAGGACGAAGACAGTTGATATGCCTCTTCGGCAATAGTCAGCTCGGTACGAATGGATAGAGTATCAGCGAATATGGCTGATAATGGTAATGATGACCTTCGTCGACGGTTGGAAGCTCAGGAGAAAACTTCTAAGACCCAGCAAGAAGTTATGGACAACATTCAACAGATGCTTGCTCAACTCCTCAATAACCGGAATAACAATGATACTGGGAGTAACCATGGTGAGGAAGAACATTTTAGCAATGAACAACCAAAAACTGAGAAGTCAAAGGAGAATTCTTCTTTAGACACTGAAGTTCTTAAAGGCATCCAAACTCAAATTGCATCCCTACCTCAGAGGGATAAACTAAAGAAAGTAGGGGCAGTCCGTCCTTACCCGCTGGAATGAGATTCAGTGCCATACCCACCAAAGTTCAAACCACTAACGTTACATACGTATGATGGTAAGAGCTCGCCAAACCAGCACATCTGCTATTTCCAGTCTCAGACCGGTAACGTTATAGACAATGATGCTATCATGGCCAGACTGTTCATTGGCACCTTAAAGGGGGTAGCATTTGACTGGTTCTGAATCTCCCTCAGGGCTCTGTCAATTCCTGGATCGACTTGGAAACCCGATTTCTTTCTCGTTTCTATGAAGACAATACCGAGGTAACCATGGACAAACTCCTCTCTACCATACAGAAGAAGGGCGAATCTGTCTGTGACTACATTGAGCGGTTCAGAAACTTGTCTCTGATGTGCCCAGCAGGGATGCCATTACCCATGCTCTTACAGACATGCAAGCACAACTTCTTAGACCAAGTAGAAATTCACATGGGAGCTGTCAAAGCCCATACCTGAAAAGAACTGGTCGAGCAAGCTGAGATAGCTGAAAAGTCGGCTAAAAAGTTCGAACCATCCACCCCTAAAGGAAAATAGGGTATGAATAATAAAGGGCGTGGTGACATGGCACAGTCTTCTCAAGCCAAAGGCAAAGAGACTATGTCCGTCGAATTATCAGGGGATGTTCAATCGAAGGCCAAGAAGAGCAGCTTCAATAATCAGGAGTCCAAATTTCCTCCAAAACAGTACTCCTTCAAAGACGATCAAGGGGTCACAATATTCCATTTACTCCACAAGGGAATAAATTGAAGCTGCCAGATGCTCGGCATCCTAATGAAATAGGACGCACGAACGATCCCAAATATTGTCTCTTTCATAGGATGATTCATCATCCTACTGACAAGTGCTTTATCCTCAAGGACAGAATTCAAGTTTTAATCGACGCCGGAGTCCTGACACTGAAGTCAGAGCAAAAGAAAGTCACTACAAACATGGTGACCCTCGAGTTTGGCAAAACTCCAAAGGTCACAGTTCCTGACGGGACTTATCCAATCCCTGCACCATGGCTAGAAGTCAAGCATTCTTCAGCTAAAACTCAAGAGAATAAGGTTCTTGTTCCCTTGACACTGGAGACAGGGGAAATCATGTGGATACACCCAAACCTTGTCCAAGACGAACAATAGGATTCAAAGAAGTCCAAGTCAAAGGGCAAATCTTGCAATGTCGTCTCCATCCTGCCAGATGATGGCAACCTCACATCAGCTTCTCTCAGCGATTCTGAAGGGGAAAAGCACGCTTGCATGACGCAGGCTGATGTACCTCAGCCAACAGGTACTCGATCTGGAAAATCATACTTAAAACAGTATGAGAAAGCTACTAACGAGACACAACAGCAGATGACGTCAGTATAAATTGCAGCACCCGCTTCAGTCCCAACCAAGGGAAAGGAGAAGCCAAAGAAAGTCCGGTTTGACCATATCCTGAAGAAGCCTTCAGGCCTAGGGCTTGACATGCCCTTTCGTTTTGACATATTAGCCCAGCTAGCTAATATCCCCGCTCGTATTACCATACACGAGCTCTTTCGTCTCTCAAAAGAGACAAGAGAAGCACTCAGAGTTACACTGGCCAATTCAGAATCATTCCTGACGTATATGCCAGAAATCCCAAAAGATGACGCTCAGTCTTCTTACTCTAAATGTCACAATGTACAATCAAAAGTACCTGTTATTACCTTCACAGCGAAAGATATGCTTCTCAAGGATAACAAGCACGATCGACCTTTGTACTACACTGGATACATCAGTTCAACATGCATTGAAAGGGTACAGGTTGATCCGGGGTCTGCACTCAGCATCATCCCCAAAAGGCTCCTCTACTTCCTTGGTATACCACTATATAGCTTGTCCGCAACCACTACAATAATATACGATTTTAATGCCGGAAGTTGTCATCCACTTGAAAAATTCGACTCCGTTGCCGAATCGGGAGCCTGAAGTTAGAAGTATCGTGCTATGTCATTGATGCGACACATCATACAACTTGTTACTAGGATGACCGTGGATCCACGCCAACTAGATCGTTCCCTCCACTCTGCACTCGTGCTTCAAATATGTTGAAGATGATGCAACAGTACGAATTGTCTTCGCTGAGAAGCAACCATTCAATGGGGTGAAAAATTACTTTTCTGACGCTCTCCTGTATCAAGAGACCAGTGAAACATCAAAAGAATCATTGCCTGACAATGATGATAGTGGCAATGAGGCGGATTCAGAATCTGAAGCAGACATGCCAGCCATTTTGATTGGTGAACCAATTATAGCATGTCTTAATAATCCCCAATGTAACACTCCTTCTGAAGGTGAGGGCGAATGGGTAATTAATGATAATATTTCTTTTGATTATCCTGTGAGTGTTGGATTGTTTGAATCCGTTACGGATAGCTCTCTGCACATGCCTTTACATAAACCAAGTACATCCGATACACCCATGGAATCTATAGAAGGGGCCGTTTTAGTGATCCCTTCATCCAAAGAAGGTCAGTTACCAATAATATTCGGTAAAGCCCAACCACGAGGGTCTACAGCCGCAGATTCAAGTTCAGACTTAGACACCCCACAATTTTTCCATTATGCGCGACCAGCACACCGAATGATGAGGAAAATGGGATACAACCTGAAGCATGGGAAGGGCTTGAATTTCGGAAGAGGAAGACGTAGTTTCCTGCGTAACTTTGTGCCGAGAGGGAAACCTGCAAATTACTATGATAACACACGCAGGGAGTTGGGATACGTTACACCCACACCACCAGTAATGCTCCAATCCAAGGACGACAAACCAATCCCATCACATTCTGACTCTTCCTCCGAGTGGGACTCAGATGTCAGTGTGGGAATGCTGTTTGAGAATCTCACCATTAATATGACTTCAAGCAGTCAATTGAGCTAGCAAAAGCAACTGATGAGGAACCATGGGCTCAGCAATTAGGTCTCCAATGGGAAAAGCGATTCGAACAGCGTGAACCACCTACTGAAGACAAGGTGATCCAGGTCAACTTGGGTAGTCAAGATCACCCTAAACCCATCTTTATAAGTGAGAGCTTATCACTTATGAAAAAAGAAGAATTAATAATACTCGTAAAGGAGTATATAGATGTTTTTGCATGAAACTACAAGACATGCCCGGACTTGATCCACAAGTAGCCATGCATCGTCTGAATATCAAACTTGATGCCAAGCCAGTCAAGCAGCAACAACGTCGTTTCGTCCGAACATTATGGAGGCTATTGAAGTCGAAGTTCATAAGCTCATTGCATGTGGCTTCATACGGGAGAACAGCATCCAGATTGGGTTGCTAATATCGTTCCCGTCCTCAAGAAGAATGGGAAAATACGGATCTGCATCGACTACCGTGATCTCAATACAGCTTGTCCTAAAGACGAATTCTCACTGCCTATCACCGATGTCATGATTGACAATACCTGTGGATTCGAAAGAATGTCTTTCATGGACGGCTTTTCAGGGTACAATCAGATTAAAATGTATCCCGATAACGAGAAGCATACTTCGTTTTGAACACCATTGGGGGTATATTGCTATACTGTGATGCCCTTCGGACTAAAGAATGCCAGAGCAAACTATCAGCGGGCAATGAACACAATTTTTCGCGATCATCTCCGAAAAACGGTAGAATGCTATGTCGACGACATTGCTGTCAAAAGTCACAATAAGAATGGCCATCTTCGTGACTTGAGAACAATGTTCGACATAATGCGGGCTCATCAGCTGAAGATGAATCCGACAAAATCCTTCTTGGAAGTTTCGAGTGGCAAGTTCTTTGGGTTTATTGTTACATCAAAAGTAATTCATCTTGACCCAGACAAAGTCAAAGCCATCCAGAACATGCATCCACCGAGGAATCTCATAGAACTTAGAGGCTTACAAGGTAGACTGGCTTATATTAGAAGATTCATCGCAAATCTTTCAGGCCGCTGTCAACCGTTCACCCAACTCATGAAAAAGGGTGTTTCCTTTGTATGGGATCAAGCTTGTCAGGAAGCTTATGAGGATATCAAGAGATATCTCACAAAACCTCCAGTCTTGGTAGCTCCGACATCAAGGAAACCATTCTTACTTTATGTGAAAGCTATGGACCATTCTCTTGGTGCCCTGCTTGCTCAAAAAGACGACAATGGTCACGAACAGGCCATTTATTATCTGAGCAGGACTCTGATAAGGGCGGAATCTCGCTATAATCCTATTGAGAAGGAGTGATTAGCTCTTGTCTTTGCCGTTCAGAAGACACGACATTATTTGGTCGGCCAAACCATACATGTCATTTTGAGAGTGAATCCTTTGCGTCTTCTCATGACAAAGCCTGGATCATTGAATTCAAGATTAGCTAAATGGGTGCTTCTTTTATCTCAATACGACATGCTTTTTATCCCTCAAAAGGCGGTTAAAGGCCAGGCCCTTGCAGAGTTCTTGGCTGCTCATCTGATTCCGAAAAACTCAAAACTTTATGAAGATATTCCAGATGAAGTCTTTGAATCCAATGTAACTTCAGAGGATGAAGTTTGGCAGGTGTTCTTTGGTGGAGCATCATGAATAGGCTCTAAAGGCAGGATCATTACAGGCATGGGGGTTGTGTTTCTCTCTCCGTAAAATCATGTCCTTCCTAGAGTATTTTCTCTGACGGAATCATGCTCCAACAATGTAGCAGAATATAATACTCTACTTATTGGTCTTCAGCTCGCCCACGGATGGGGCTACGCTACCTTGAAGCTTACGGCGATTCAAAATTGATTATCAATTAGGTTAAAGGTGAATATGAGGTCCGTCACGAGGATTTGGTGCCTTATTATCACGCAGTCATCGAAATGGCTAATCTATTTGATGGCTTCTACATCGAGCACGTATCTCAATCTCAGAATACTAAGGCGGATGCTCTTGCTGCATTAGCAACAATACTAGCCTTGCCAATCGACACCGAGTATCACCTTACAGTGGCGACTTGACACCTTGTCTGCTTTAAACATATGTTAAGAACCAGAGAGGTCTTTAATATCTCAATGGATCTTGAGCCGAGAGATTGGCGATTTCCTTTCATCGACTATGCTCTACATGGTCTGCTGCCAGACAATCCTAAAGAAGATGCATCTATCAGACGAAGGTCTCTCCGTTTTTACTATGATCCAACTCTAAAGACACTTTACCGTCGTTCATATGACGGTGTCCTCCTTCATTGCCTTTCTAATTCAGAGGCACAGGAAGTGCTTAAAGAAGCACACGACGGCATATCCGGAGCTCATCTGCCAGGTCCAAAACTTAAAGACAGATTGCATAAGCTTGGATATTATTAGCCAACCATGATAGCCGATGCCATCCAATATGCACGAAGGTGTAGAGCATGCCAAATTCATGCAGACTTCATACACCAGCCTCCGGAGTTGCTCCATCCAACTGTTGCTTCATGGCCATTTGAAGCATGGGGAATCGATGTCGTAGGCCAATCAGCCCCTCTTCGACAAAAGGACACCAGTTTATCCTGGCAATAATTGATTACTTTTCAAAGTGGACAGAAGCCATACCACTGGTTGAAGTTAAAATTTCCAACGTGGCTAATTTCATCAAACACCACGTCATTCATTGATTTGGTATCCCTAGGCGGATCATCCATGATAACGGCCCCCAGTTCATAAGCCAGGTAATCTATCAATTCTGCGCTAAGTACTAAATTCAGAATGTGGCCAGAATGTGGCTTTAACTGCTTATAATCCCGCCGCTAATGGTTTGGTGGAAGCATTCAACAAGACAATCATTAAGTTACTCAAAAAGTTTGTCTCCTCGAATAAGCGAGATCGGAATGAGAAGCTTAGTGAATGTCTATGGGCTTACTGAACCACGGTTCGGACCTCGACAGGCAATACGCCTTTTTCCCTGGTGTAGGGTGTGAAGCAGTCATACAGTTGAAAATTCAGATGTCGTCATTACGAGTCGCTCTGATCACTAAGATCACATCAGAGGACAATGATCGGTTGCGTCTTCAAAAGCTCGAAGCCCTAGATGAGAAGCGGTTACAACCTCAGCAGCACATTGAGTTGTATCAAGCTCGGATCTCAAAAGCCTTCAGTAAGAAGGTGAAACAAAGAGTCTTCCAGAAAGGAGATTTGGTTTTAGCCGTCAGACGACCAATGATCATGACGTACAAAACCAAAGGCAAATTTCAGCCCAAATGGGAGGGACCGTTTGTAATAGAAACAGTTTATTCAAACGGAGCATATCGCCTTATGACTTCAGATGGTGATTTACTCATGATGCCGATCAACGACAAGTTCTTAAAGAAGTATTATTCTTGATTAAGGATCCTTCTCGTGATTAAGTTAACATTACACCTCTGATCAAGACCCTCGAATCTAAAAGGAGCGCTCCTCTCTTTTCCTACAGACAGGATCATACAAACCATAAACCAGTAGAAAGCTGATCATACACTGGCTGTCTCAAAGAAGAATCAAGGTTACACATACACTAACCAAATGATCCAACACCTTTAACGGTTAAGGATAGAGGAAAATGTTGGCCTTTAAGCCCAACATAAGTCCTCGACAACTCATCATGCTGAGGGGAATAGCATGGCTAGCCCGACTCAAACAGTAGTTGGTAAAGGCATATCAAACCCGTTGACAACTGAGGATTTGCTAAAAATCCTGAGGGACCTGTTCCCATTTGATTCCACGGTTAAGGGTAGAGGAAAATGTTGGCCTTTAAGCCCAACATAAGTCCTTGACAACTCATCATGCTGAGGGAAATAGCATGACTAGCCCGACTCAAATGGTAGTTGGTAAAGGCATATCAAACCGTTGACAGCTGAGAATTTACTAAAAATCCTAAGGGACCTGTTCCCATCTGATTCCCTCTCCAAAATCACTTACCAATTCTCACCCATAGAATGGTAAGACCACATATAAAGAATGACCGATCCACTCGAATTACCACTATGTTCTAAGACCTCTAACAGTAAATGAATCTCTCGGTCAAGTTAATACTACACTTTTGACCAAAATCGCTCATACCGCAAATCTATTTCGTTGTTAAGTTAACATTAAACCTATGACAGTGATCTCCTCGATTTTCTCAGTAAGAACGAGACATTTCCATGCTATGTTTAACACTACACCTCTGGCATCCATTTTGTTGTTAAGTTAACATTAAACCTATGACAGTAATCTCCTCGATTTTCTCAGTGAAAACGAGACCTTTCCATGCTATGTTTAACACTACACCTCTGACATCCATTTCGCTGTTATGTTAACATTAAACCTATGACAGTGATCTCCTCGATTTTCTCAGTGAAAACGAGACTTTTCTCGATTTTCTCAGTGAAAACGAAACCTTTCCATGTTATGTTTAACACTACACCTCTGGCATATCTTTTTGTCAAGTTAACATTACACCTCTGACAAATTGCTTTCCGAATTCCTACGAAGTTCTTTTTGTCACGTTAACATTACACCTCTGACATATGATCTTTTATGGGATTCACTTTCTAGCTCCCCAGTGAGTTTTTGAGTCCCACTCAGGTTTTAGTGGACTTCTTTGATTGTCACATTAACAATATACCTCTGACAATTTCTTCCAAGTCCCATCCAAATTTTGAGCTTGGTGGTTTCTCAATCGGTTATGTCATCGCGACCTCTGAGCCGACGGATAGCCAAGCTCATCCTTCAGTCCGGCAAGGACTATTCCTTTATCATCATATGACAAAATTTTGAGCTTAGTGGCTTCTCAATCGGTTATGTCATTGCGACCTCTGAACCGGCAGATAGTCAAGTCTCATCTTTCAGTCCGGCAAGGACTATTTCTTTATCATCATATGACACAAATTTTGAGCTTGGTATTTTCTCAATCGGTTACGTCATTGCGACCTCTGAACCGGCAGATAGCCAAGTATCATCCTTCAGTCCGGCAAGGACTATTCTTTTGTCATCATATGACAAATTTTGAGTTTGGTGGCATCTTAATCGGTTAAGTCATTGCGACCTCTGAACCGGCAGATAGCCAGGTCTCATCTTTTAGTCCAGTAAGGACTATTTTCTCAAATGTATGACTAACTCTCTCGACTTATCATCGCTGATTAGATTAGTTATATCATTATTCCGTTCTCTTTTAAGGGCTACAATACAACTTGAAAGCGAGAATTCAGAAGATAAAACAAGTTGAAAATGTAACGGGGGAGTCAAAATAAAATCACTTTTTATTGATTCCAAAAGAGGGATACATGAATGCATAGATTACAAGCTACGACGACGCTTCATAGGACTTGATCTGTTCTTCAAGAGTGGCCAGCCTAGTCTTCCTCTCTTCAGCAGCCCTGATAAGCGCCTGCGACCTCAACTCGGCCTTATTAAAGCTTGCAGTCTGGGTCAGCGCTTCAGCTTCAATCTCAACCAAGGTTGCCCTCTGTGATAGCTCCTGCCGCAAGACTTCGTCATTTTGGGCCTTAAGCTGCTCAAGCCGAGCAGTCTCTTCAAGACGCACTAGTTCAGCCTTGGACAAAGGAGATTAGCCTTCTTGATCATTTCCTTAGCCTTTTCAATTTTATCCTTAGCGTCAAGAAGAGCACTGCTAGAAGCGTCTATGGCATCCCAAGCTCTACTTTCCTTATCTCCAAGGATTTTAAATCAGAAGAAATTGTCTTAGCAGCTTCTTGAGCGGCGAGATAAGCTTCATGCATCTGAGCAACAAGATGCGCAAGCCGTTCGTTAACTGAAGACTCCAGATCTGAATGGCTAAGACGGCGCCATTCATCCACATCCCTCTCGAGTCTGTCCACCAGAAGCTCCAATGTGGCGGCTTGGTCATCACCTCCAAAGTCTCGGATACTGTCAATGCTTCGGGAGAGGACCACCTTTAAAGCAGAAAATGAGGTAGTCAAGCCCTTCAAGACCAAAGCAATGGATCTCTTTGAGCCCTTATAAAAGCTGTCAACTAACTCAGCCACGAATTAGTTCTCGGGCCTCAATTACTCCCGGCAAACGATCAGCCCCTGAAGACAGAGTTTCCACTGGCTTCACTGGTGTAACTATGGAGAAAATAATAGAAGCACTGGCTACAGCAACACGAGGGGTCGTCGGTGATCTCGGAGGAGTCCTCATTGAGACCAGTACACCAGCCACAACTGAGGTAGGTCTAGTGACTATGTCTGAGAGAGCTGGCTCAACCACCAATGTTGGGGAAGTAGGACTGGTAATCACCTTCAGCTCCGCGCTCGGCA
This sequence comes from Agave tequilana, assembly GCA_038442645.1. Taxonomy (NCBI): domain Eukaryota; kingdom Viridiplantae; phylum Streptophyta; class Magnoliopsida; order Asparagales; family Asparagaceae; genus Agave; species Agave tequilana. The sequence goes on along the minus strand of JAVJIF010024877.1, from coordinate 3,086 downwards.
AAATAGGCGGCACCGGCAAAACCGATGACACCTCACTCACTGATATAGTTGGAAGTGAGGTTGGTTCCATGACTATTATTCTCTCAATCCCCTTTCCTCTGGCAGGTTCAGGCTAATAAGAGGGCAACCCGTGATACAAAGCATCCAACTCAGCAGCATCCATCGCTGTCGAAGTACTCGCTTCACCCCTGACCCCTTTGCGAAGACTGGCTGGTTCCCTCGAAGTCGATGTACCCAAAAGTGGAACACCTGTATCGTGACAAGACTTTGTTTAAGTAAGGCGTAATGAATAGCAGCAGTCAAAAGGTCAAAACACTACCAAAAGATGATATTGCCTCAACTGCCGTGGCCTTAGTCTCTCTCTGAAATCCTTCGACAATGGCTTCAGTCCTCTCAGGATCCATAGGAAAGTCTTTGGCAGAGTCAACACAGATGGCCGGCCCACCTTCACTTTCTGAACCCTCTGTGGTCCACCCAAAAGAGCTAGAAGCTACGGACTTCCTTTTGAAGTCCCAGCACCCGAAGGACCTACATCAGCCGCATCACCTCCAGACTCTTTCGAGACAGTGAAATAGCCAGCTTCATCACCTTCTCTATAAGTGAACAGGGAATCATAATGCTCCCCTTGTTCTCCGGCAGCCTCAGCTCGCGGGTCTTTCACCGCCTCGGTTCCTGAGTTATGAAGTAAACAGTGAGCTGTATGGAACATATAAGAAGTATATTACAAGAACAGAGCTGATCTTACCCGGGTCCAGAGCAGCTTTACCAGTAGTCTGCCTAGGAGCTAACAGCCTAATGACTAATGGAGCAGAGGAGGAGGCACTGCAGATGATTCACCCTCTGTAATAACCATAGGAGCGTAGCGACGAGGCTTCTTCACTACCCTCTTCCTACGAGATCTACCTTCCCGCTTTCGCTTGAAGTGGACGTCAAGATCTTCTTCCTCCACTTCTTCCACATCAGCATGTTCCATGGGGGTTGTGCCTACTCTACCAGAAATAGCTGCTGGAGCCTCAGCACCTGTATCCACTTCAAAGCGAGGACTTACTGCATCCGAAGTTTAACTATCATCAACAGCAATGAATTCCCCGGGGTCCTAAAATCAGTGGCTGGATATTGCCATGAACCTTAAAGAACTGATTTCCAAAGGTCTAAGCCACCGCGGGATTTTTCTCCCACTAGGATGTCTGGAAGTACGTTCCCAGGGTGGAGACCTAATATGCAGCGAGGACCCGCCCTCGTGTAACCAGGGGACGGAGCTATCAACTTCTTCCCCACGTGAACGGAGTTAGTAGTTCGAGTCACTTGCCACTGCATCTTCCGAGCCCTCGTCACACATTGAAAAAAGACGAGGGAAAATGCCGCTTGCTAGATGGGAGATAATACTTCTCACCATCCAATTTGAAAATCCACTGCCCCTCTCCGGCTAGCAGCTAGTGATCGTTGTCTGGCGCTGCATCTACAAACATGAAGCCGGGCTTCCGATAGATTCTTCGGTCGGAATCTTCAAGGGGAGCAGTAGTTAAGATGCTCCTTATGGTACGCTGATCTCCAGCATGAATAAGTGCATCCCGACCAGGAGCGCTTTGCTCGCTGAATAATGAAGCCTGCCCTTGGAACTGCAGGCTGACATTACCGTCTAGCCCCCTGGCTGTTCCAAAGAGACTGTTCAGAGGACCAAGAGTATAGTGCACTGCAAAAATAAGGAGAAACTATGATTAGTTCATCGGCTGAAGGAAAGCTAAAATAAGAATATAATTTTTTTGTTAAGGCATAGATTCACCCTCCGAGCGAAGTTGGCCTAACAACAGCTTCGCCCCGAAGCTCAGCTTCACAGCTGCAGCTTAATTCCGCACTCCACGTGAAGGCAGGATGCAGAAAAGTTTCCAAGTATTAGCTTCGCTCTGAAAGCTTGGCCTCAACGCGAAGGAGCCCCAAGAGCTAACTTCGCCAGAAGAATACTGCTGCTTAAAAATTATTTCGCAGGCATTAAGGTCCTTTTCCAACCGCGCTTCTAAGGCTAGCTTCACATCCTATCATTCAACAGGATGTAAACCGCCTAAGGGACAGCTTCGCCTGGAAGCTTGAAGAAGAGACCCTTCGGTTCTAAGATTCTCAATCAAGAAATCAAGAAAATTAAGGGACTTGAACTCCCTGAGATCATTGGATCACAATGGATCATTCTAGATTCATTATGAGATAGCCGAAGATTGGCTTCAAGAAGAGATGAAAATCTCTGAATAAAAGTGAAAGATCCCTACCCGCGATAGGTCGTTCGATGACCGGAGGAGGAGAAGGACCCTCCGTTGTGAAAGTTGCTACCTCCTTTCTTGCTCGTCTTTTGGGAGCCATTGGAGAACTGAAGAAGTTCTCTTGAAATTCCAATGTAGGAGAAAGAAGAAGAAGAGATTTGCAGTTCTCTGAAAATTCAAAGAGAATTGGTGCCTTCTCTTTCAGCCCGATCAGGCTTTTATAGGCTGATGATTGCCTAAATGTCACCTCCTCAAAGGAGCGCAGGCAGTCGTTTCAAATTAATTTGAAACGGTGCCTAAGCGCCCTTCTCGAGAAGCGTTACTTCAGCCCCGCTATGGTCTAACTCCACCGTGATTTTAGTGTCGACTTTGCACAACACTTGAATAACTTCGCTGATAAAAGTGCCTTAAGCTCCGGCTTCACGAAAATTCCGTGATAACTCCGCCAGAGATTTGTTCCTGACTCAGTTGGGTGTTAGTCTCCAACTTTGCCGGAAGTTTAGCTTCGCTGAGAGCTTCTAATTCCTCATAAGGAAAAGACTTACCTAAAGCTAATCCACTTCAAGTGTTCTCGGATCAAAAAGGAGAGAAACAAAGTAGATAAGCAAAAAATAAACATTTTATTTGATTCAAAAGAGAAGATATATTGACGCTACATCAAAGTGTCTTTCGTATAACCGAATCATTGCTCCAAAAGCATACAAGTGGTCCTATCTACTTTCAAGCCAAACTAACTGGACACGAAAGGCCTTCCTCCTGCACAAGGCCGTAATCCTTCGCATAATGGCAGATTTTGCCATCAAGAAGTTGGATCTTCTTTGATCAAATTTGTAA